>WNWK01021790.1:0-33581 GCA_009830355.1 Cherax destructor | reverse complement strand
ATGTTCAATGACAATCTTTACTTTTTTTGGGGGAAATTTTTTTAAAAAGCCCCCCAGAAAAGATTTTTTGGGAATTTTTTTTTGAGCAAGGGGTCCAGTGACTTGAAGCTGGCCTAGTGGCAGAAAAAAACAAAGAAAAAAAAACCCCCGGGAAAAAAATTTTGGTACCAAGTTTTTAGGGAAGGGGGTTTCCCCCTTCCAAACAATAGCAACTCTTCCATCCCCCCCCTCCTACCCTTTCCAGACATCACCAGAGTTTTCAAAAGTAGTGTGATATTCTTGTTTACACTTGATTTATCTTTCCCTTTTTATGTACCTATGAAATCTATATTTAAGGAAAAAAATATTTTTTACTACTTTTGGTCTGGAACGGATTAATTGGATTTCCATTATTTCTTATGGAGAAAATGGTTTCAATTCATAAATTTTCCCTTTTCGGACTCTCGGGAATGGACTAATCATGAAACTGAGGTTACTGTACATGTTGTTTGTAACAGTGAAAACAAAAAGCCAGGGTTCCCTGCACAGTGCACTATCAAGTGTCACTCCACTGCTTACCCTGTCAGCAGTTTAGTGACACTTGTCATAACACCAATGCTTAAGGTTTCATATATCTCTAGCATGTCAAAACTTTTGAGACTTATAAATACTTTGTATATATTTCTAGACAATAGTAAATGACCAAGGCAGGTAAAATGTTCACCTGTCAGTGATTGTACTATTTGAGTATTATTTCAGTACCTAATATTAGTGTCAGAACAAAGATTCTAGAAATCAAAGAACTATTATAAATTGCAATTATCAGAACATAAAAATTATATAAATAAAAATAAAAATGAGAAAAAAGGTATATCAGCAACATTTCCAAGTGGGCAGGACTCAATGTTGCTGTCACGTAGCATCCACCCAACTTCGCGGGCTATATCTCGGTAAGTCTGACCCTAAAATTTTTATAATAATAATAATTTTATTGTGACATGATACAAAGATGTACTACAAGTTCTGGATATAAATGGGGAGTACATGCCAAAACCCCCTAATATCAGAGCATTGTGGCATTCTTAAAATTAATAAAATATATAAATGGAAAAAATTATAGTTGACAATTTACAAAATGAAATAGGTTTTATAAATTTTGAGAGTAGTTATTAGTCATCATCCAGGTAAAAATTTTTTCTGCAATTCACATTTACAGTGTTGGCTAGTACGTGGTCCCTCAGTTTCGGTGTTTAATCCGTTCCGAGGGATGCACTAAAAACTGAAACACACGAAAACTGAAGCCATTTTCCCATAAGAAATAATGGAATCAATTAATCGTTTCAGACAAGGAGTATTAACAAAAATAATTTTTAGAGATTAAATATAGATTTACATACAAAAAAGAATAACAAATAAATATAAAGCATTTAATAAATGTATAAATAACATTTAACATCACACTTACTTTTATTGGCGACTCTTGTTGGTGTATGGAAGATGGAGAGGAGAGAGGGAGGCGAGTTATGTTGGGAGGCGGACAAAATGCCTTAATTTGACACTAATATCAGCTCTACGGCTTATTTATCTATCACAATTCATCTAATATGACATAATAAACAATATAAATAACATAAAACGTGATATACACTCTAGAATGAATAAAATATGTGTCCATTACGAATGTGGTGGCGGCATACTCGGTCCAGCTATGAAAACATCTTCCTATTCTTTCCTCCTTCAGACGCATTAGTATAAGAGAAAACGGAGTTTGATGCTAACTGCATTAGATCACTTATTTCCAGTCGCTTCAAGGTGAACAGGAATCATTCCTGTCCAGGCTGGCTGGTAACAACAACAACAGCAGCAGCAGCAACAACAACAACAACTGGTTTGTTGAATAACTACCAAACTCTACACTCTCATTCTCTCTCGTTTATTCATTTAATCTTGTTTACTCACCTCTCACTCTACATTAAAGACTGCCTCTTACCACCACTGCCTCTTACCACCACTGCCTCTCACCACCACTGCCTCTCATCACCACTGTCTCACCACCACTGCCTCTCACAACCACTGCCTCTCATCACCACTGCCTCTCATCACCACTGCCCTCCACCACCACCACTGCCCTTACCACCACTGCCTCTCACCACCACTGCCTTCACCACCACTGCCTCTCATCACCACTGTCTCACCACCACTGCCTCTCATCACCACTGCCTCCACCACCACTGCCCCCACCACCACTGCCTCTCACCACCACTGCCTCTATTCACCGCCTCTACCACCGCTTCTTTCCAGTAGCTTCAAGGTGTGAACAGGAATCATTCCTGTCCAGGCTGGCTGGTAACAACAGCAGCAGCAACACAACAACTGGTTTGTTGACAAACTCCCGAAACTTCTACACTCATTCTCTCGTTTATTCATTTTATCTTGTTTACTCACCTCCACTCTACATTAAGACTGCCTCTTACCATCACTCTCTTACCATCACTGCCTCTCACCACCACTGCCTCTCACCACCACGCCTCACCACCACTGCCTCTCACCACCACTGCCTCTCACCACCACTGCCTCTCATCACCGCTCTACCACCGCTTCTTTCCAGTCGTTTCCAAGGTGTGAACGAAATCATTCCTGTCCAGGCTGGCTGGTAACAACAGCAGCAGCAGCAACAACAACAACAACAACAACTGGTTTGTTGACAAAACTCCCAAATTTCTACACTCTCTCTGGGGGAGTCGACGCAGGACAGATTTGGACGCTTGGGGGTCTAAATCCTTCTGGCAAAGTGACCCGCGTCTAAATCCATCTGGCATCGACTCTGGCAGAGGTGTTGAGGGGGCAGCACTGGAACGTCTGTTCTGAAAGAGGGATTGCGAGGCAGCGCTGTGGCGTCTTCTCTGTCGGAGGATTGGGGGAGCGCTGAGGCGCTGCTCTGCCGGAGGGTTGGGAGGCGGGGCTGGGGCGTCTGCTATGCCAGAGGGATTGAGAGGCAATGCTGAAGCGTCTTGTGCTTTGAGTAAATAGAATTATTAAAGCCTAATGCTTGGGTAGCATTTATTCTGTTAGTGGGTTGGAAATGAAGGACCTGCCTTGAATGGGCCAGCAGGCCTATTGCAGTGTTCCTCCTTTCTTATTGGTTGATGAGTGGAACAGTCTCCCCAGTAGGGTTATTGAAGCAAGGACCTTGGGTAGTTTCAAATTTAGGTTGGATAAATACATGAGTGAGAGGGTTGGATTTGAGGGACTTGCACATAAATTTAAATGAATCATCTTGGGTAGAACTGAAAATTAGGTTTGTCAATTATTTTGTTAGTGGGATGGATTGTAAAGAGTGCCTCTATATGGGCCAACAGGCCTGCTGCAGTGTTCTCTTATGTTATGTTAATTATGTTATTCTCTCTTTTATTCATTTAATCTTGTTTACTCACCTCTCACTCTACATTAAGACTCTTACCACCACTGCCTTTCATCACCACTGCCTCTAACACTGCCTAAACCCAACAAACAAGCACCACTGCCTCTCATCACCACTCCCTCACCACCATTGCCTCTCATCACCCTGCCTCTCACCACCACTGCCTCTCACCACCATTGCCTCTCATCCCACTGCCCCCACCACCATTGCCTCTCATCACCACTGCCTCTCACCACTGCTTCCCATCACCACTGCCTCTCACCACCACTGCCTCCCACACCACTGCCTCTCACCACCACTGCCTCCATCACCACTGCCTTTTACCACCACTGCCTTCATCACCACTGCCTCTAACACTGCCTCAACCAACAAACAAGCACCACTGCCTCTCCACCACTGCCTCTCACCACCATTGCCTCCATCACCACTGCCTCTCACCACCATTGCCTCTCATCACCACTGCCTCTCACCACTGCTTTCATCACCACTGCCTCTCACCACCACTGCCTCCCATCACCACTGCCTCTCACCACCACTGCCTCCATCACCACTGCCTCTCACCACCACTGCCTCTCATCACCACTGCCTCTCACCATTTTGCTACGATTTCTTTCTTTAATCTATGTTTTCCTCACTTTCTTTCCCAAAAGGACTGACACTAGGGCTATCTTGGGCCCGTGGTGGCTTATTTAGCAGTCACACACAATCAAGGGCCAAAAACAATGGATTGTTAAGAAATGTTTTGTATGAACTCGAGGATAATGTTCACTCAACCAGAAACAATGCTACACTGCCTGAGAAAGGCGTAGGAGGCGGGCTTGCGGGCTTTGTATGTGCGCTGGGCACTGGACAGGGTTCCGGGCCGAGCACGAAACGGAGGGAACACACGAAACAGAGGGCAATTTTCCAGAAAAAATACACGAAACTGAAATACAAGAAAAAAGAGATACACGAAAACCGAGGGACCACTGTATGTCTGGGCTTGAGGAGAGAAGACGATGTAGTGTCATCTGCAAATAGTATGGTTTGAGCAGTTGAGATGCATTTGTAGGGCGTTTATGTAAATGAAAGAGAAGTGGGCCAAGAACACTTCCCCGTAGAAAATGCACTCTTCATTAAAATTTTTTTTTTTTTTTTTTTTTAAAAATTCGGAGCGCTAAGCAGGTGAACGAGATCATGTTTGGACAGTTTAAGGGTTAAGATCCATCAATAAGAAATGTCAATAAAAAACAATAGAGAGGGGCTAAAACCAAGATTTATTAAACACTACAGTGGTCCCTCGGTTTTCGTGCATCTCCAAACTCAATATTTATGTGCGTATTTTTGTAAGTGCTGTTGCAAGTGTATTTTTTGGGGTTTGAAATGGACTAACCTACGTGACATTATTTCTTAAGGAAGTAAATTCGTTGGTATGGCACTTGGCAGTATTCTGAAGAATTTTCGGCAAAACCGGGACCACTGTATTCATAGTCCTCACCAAACTTGTAAGAAAGTTTAAGTAACTGTACTATTCTATCCAACTGTCTTTTTCTATCCAACTGTACTATTCTATCCAACTGTACTATTCTATTCAACTGTACTATTCTATCCAACTGTACTATTCATCCAACTGTACTATTCTATCCTTTTTATGTCTCCTCTCTGAAACAAGAGGAGATATAAAAAGACCAGAAGACACTCTCTCAGATCCTGGGCACCCACAAACTGAACAAAGCTAGAGATATTGTCCAAACTAAACCAAATGAACCACAACTCCAGCCTATTGATACAGCTAACCGAAAAATGACCTCAACCATAGGATCAAATCTTGCCAGTAAAAGTCAAGGCACCAATCCAGTGGGTGATTATCTAGATAGAAAGTGAACATCCCTCTACTTGACCAACCGAACGCACTGAAGTCATCAAGAATATTAATTCGCTAAAAAGTAATTCAGGAAATATGCTCATGTCCCATGACTATTGTACAAACAGGCAGCTTATGTCCTCTCATCCACCATTACATTTCTCTTTAACAAATCACTAAAACCCAACACTTTCCGACATTCCCTCAAGATAAGATTACACCACTACAGAAGGGGGGACCCAAAGATGTAAAACTGAGGCCAACATCAAATTGCCTTTACTATCCAAAATTTTGAGAAACTCATACACAAGAGATTATACTCTTCATATATCACAAACATTTTAACCCTTGCCAGTTAGTTTAAAGGAGAAATAAATAAAATGATGCAATATAAAATGCTAGACCTACTATACAGAGCACTCGAGAAAAATGAATATCACTTGACTCTTTATTGCCTTAACCCTTAACCTTTCAGGTCCAGAGGCTAAATTTCAATGTGTGTGCCAGGGTCCAAGAAATTTTGAAAAAAAAAAAAAAAAAAAATTTCTTACAGAATTAAAGATAATTAAAGTAATTACTGAGATATAGAGGAATGAAGTTGACCCTGAATGACCGGGTGGCAACATCCATGACTTCCGTAAATCGCATTTTTTATTTTACGTTTTTGTTGCTTTTTCTTTTCTAATATTTTTTCCAGTAACTTTGTGGCCTGTGAGACCAATATAATGTATAACTGTACACTCATTGTATTCAACACAATAACCGAAATAATTTGTTTATCATTACAGTGGACCCCGAGTTTCGTAAAAACTTCACTCCTGAAGTCTGCTCAAGTGCCATTAGAACGAATTTACTTTAAGAAAAATGTCACGTAGGTTGTCTATTTCAGACCCCCAAAAATACTTTCCACAAGCACTGACAATATTATACTTACATAAATGTACGATTTCCGGGGTTACGAAACTCGGGGTCCATTGTATATTGCTTACAAAACTTGTTTACAAGTTTATTGTAAACAAAATAATGGTGAAAATATTAGTGCGGATTGTGTTGAATACAACAGTACATATAGTACCATATGGTACAATGGTACCATATGGTACAATGTATCATATAATGCAATGTACCATATGGTACAGATCAGGATCCCAATGGAAATAAGTCACCCTGACTTTGGGTTATCCTAGGATCTTTACACATATGCTGTTGCATTGGGCTGGTGCAGTGTACTGCATGTTCGTGGCACTATATGGTACATTGTACCATATGGTACATTGTACCATATGGTACTATATGGTACTGTTGTATTCAACACAACCGCACTAATATTTTCATCATTATTTTGTTTACAATAATTGTTTACAACAAAAATATACAAAAATACTATTGTATACAGTGGACCCTCGGTTTTGTTAATCTCTAAACTCGAACAATTATGTAAGTGTATTTTTGTAAGTGCTTTTGTAAGTGTATTTTTGGGGGTCTGAAATGGACTAATCTAATTTACATTTGTCCTTATGGGAACAAATTGGTTCGATAACGGACTCGAACAGCATTCTGGAAAGAATTTTCAACGAAAACCAAGGGTCCAATGTACAGTGGTACCCGGTTTACGATATTTTTCATTCCAGAATCTGTTCAAGTGCCATTACCAAACGAATTTATCCCCATAAGGAATAATGTAAAATAGACTAGTCCTTTTAGACCCCAAAAATACATTTATAAAAGCATTTAAAAATAAACTTACATAAAAGGGCGAGTTTGGAGACCATCGTAACCGGGTACCACTGTATTTGTAATGTTCTATTATATATTTACAAATGTACAGTGATTGGACATGTTCCTAGAGGTGAATGACAAAGCGCTTTTTGTTGGAAACTGCTCGTCATGTCTTGATGCGTGCAAGTGGCTGTGGCTACAGCTAGGACTGCATATTGATTTATGATCTTTTTGAGCTTTTTTAAAAAATTTTTAAGTTTATTGATTTTTCTATTTAATAAGAATACATTTGTATTGCAACATGACCAAAACAAACCAACAATGTGCAAATGGTAGCGTTGTGTATAACTACCAAATATTGCAATTTTACTTTTGCTTTTATATGTGATAATATTCCCAAAATATCAGGATCGGTTGAGGTGAGTAAAAATATTTTTACCAGTTGGTTTGATGGTAAGCAGGTGCCCTAGCCTAGTGATACTACTGTAGTTCACCCATCACCTGGTTTACCTTAGTCTACCCCAGCTAAGCGCCAATGAATTTTTACAATTACTATTTTTGTTATGTATTCATTATTTTATTCAAAACAGTTTACACGAGTCATTATTGTGTCATATACAAGAGCTGAGATTACTGTTTAGTATTGAAAAACTCTCTAGGCTTAGGTTGAGGCCCTGAGCAATGTAGGTGTGACTTGGACCTGCTTAGCATGGGCCAGTAGACTTGCTGCAGTGTTTTTTTTCTTATGATCATTTGTAACCTTCGGCTTCCAAGACACTGGGTAAATTTTTCACTATATTTTGGGAAAAAATAGTGTCTTTGATGCCGGAAAATACGTAAACTGAGATCAAAATAAACAATACAGATAAAGGAGACATTGTTAAGAAAATATCGTACTTGTTTGCATAAATGGCTCTAGCAAGCGACAATCTTTGTTTCTGTCCACCAGAGAGGTTGATGCCTCGCTCCCACCTCTGTGAAGTCTCCAGCAGCCAGTGTTGCGATGTCTTGGTTCAGGTTACAAGCATGAATCACTGTAGTATCTGCAATGACATGAAGCAAATTACACTGTAGTATCTGCAATGACATGAAGCAAATTACACTGTAGTATCTGCAATGACATGAAGTAAATTACACTGTGATCTGCAAAAACATGAGTAAATTACATTGTAGTATCTGCAAAGACATGAAGTAAATTACACTGTAGTATCTGCAAAGACATGAAGTAAATTACACTGTAGTATCTGCAAAGGGATGAAGTAAATTACACTGTAGTATCTGCAACAGCATGAAGTAAATTACACTTAGCATCTGCAACAGCATGAAGTAAATTACACTGTAGTATCTGCAACAACAAGTAAATTACACTGTAGAATCTGCAAAGATATGAAGTTACACTGTAGTACTGTCAATTAACATGCGATCCTCTTAACACATTTTCTCTATTACACTATTGCAAAATTGCAGTATATTTTCATTAAGCACTCCATAAAATTTAATTAGCACAATGCTCATGGGCAGTCAAACTGGGGATCAGGCCACTGTCTTTGTGGGGGAGGCCTTGCTTCCTTCTGCACCCCACCTCTCATGTCTCAGCAGTCTGACATACATCTCCCACATGATTCTCAGATCTGTGTTTGTGTTTGTTTATTTAGGCACAGGTATACATAAGTACAATTATCATACATAGTATAAATTACCTAAATTAGTTGATTCCTGCATACCAGTCAATACATGCAGGGTTTTCATACCAATGTGTCACTTTTTTGGGTCATCCTAGGTAATGAACACAATGAATGATAATTGTATTTGGGCATACCTGTACCTAAATAAACTTACTGACTGTGCTCAAATGTGAGCTTGCAAATTGAGAGGGCAGACATGAACTGCACCTGTCCATGAGAGGGACTCTCCCAGTGTTTATATACCCTCTTCTTATCTTCCTTTGCATTATAAAGGTTAAAAAATGAAAAGAACCTGGATGTAATGTGTATACAGTACCTAATTCATATATATCTGTGCATCAGTTTAGTTGGTACACTCGTATTTTGTAATACACAAACTAGAACGTTTAGAGTGGTGGTGGTGGTGGCTGTTGTGGCAGTTAAGGGCTGCAAATGTGCAATCATCCCACCCTTCCCTACAGATTGCTAATTTTATTGTTAAAAATGCAAGGGAAATGATAATTTTATTAAATTCCTTTATTGTAATAAATTTATTAATGTGTACTAAATAGTTTATGTTTGCAAAAATATTGTAGTTAATTTCGCAACAGTGAGATGGACACAATGGCCCTGGGGTCACAACTCTCAATACAATAACAACACATGCTGTGATGAACACAATGGCCTTGGGGTTGTCACAACTCTCAACACAATAACAACACATGCTGTGATGGACACAACAACCCTGGAGTTGTCACAACTCTCAACACAATAACAACACATGCTCAGAACCTTGAGAAGCTTTTCTTGTGATTTTACAATTTGTTCAGGTTTTCTTGGATAGTTTACATTTTTATTATGGTGGTGTTACGCCCTGTCATAGTTTCATGAAAATACAAAGTTTTTCTCTTAATATTATATGACTCAATATTAGTTATGTATGTGTTTAGGTAGGAAACTTAGAAGTAAGGGGTGAAGTACTGAGCAGCTCGTTTGTCCCCTACCCCTTCTATACCAAGTAGAGGTCTAACCTAGGCGCTCTACTCAGGTCAGTTCTCTCTCACCCCTGGTGTGGTGAACATTACCTTAATAGCTCTGATACCGAGTTCTCTCTCACCCCTGGTGTGGTGAGCATACCCTCAGAGGCTCTTCAGTTCTCTCACCTTTGGTATGGTGAGCTTACCCTCTGAGGTTTTCCGAAACTGAGTTCTCTCACCCCTGGTGTGGTGAGCATACCCTCAGAGGGTCTTCAGTTCTCACCTTTGGTATGGTGAGCTTAACCCTTTGACTGTCGCAACCCTCAATCCTGAGTGCTCTCCTGTTGTCGCAAAATTTAAAAAAAAAAATTAATTATTTTTTCTTATGAAATGATAGAGAATCGTTTCCGATGTAAAGACACCAAAAGTTTGAAATTTGATTGAAAACTCACGGAATTACGCTCTCGCGAAGTTAGTGATCTCAGCAATATATACGCATCGGCAATTTTGCCGACTTTGAGCCCTATTTTCGATAAATTCCATTGTTCCAGTTGACCAAACTCATAGATATTTCTTTAGAACTCCATTTGTTCTATCGATTAAGTACAAGAAACCACCAATTTATCGATTTAAACTACCCAATAAAGTGATCAGAAACTGGCAATTTGGCCAATTTCATGGAAAATAAAAAAGTTGTCAATTTCAAAATAGGGTCCAGAATAAACAATGCAGACATTCCTGGCACTAAAATAAGATGTTATCTGTTCATTAGTCACGTCTTTAGGCCCCTCTTATATTACTTTTGGTTTCTATTTTGATTTTTTATTCACATAAAAAATAGAAGATTTACCGTTATGCAGACTATTGCATTATTGTAAAAATGGTATAAATAATATCAGTGCACTTGTGAAAGAATATTAGACTCGCCAATTGATGTGTATTGGACGCGTGGCGGGATTTGTTTACTCTTGAACATTTGCAAAAATCGAACATTTCTCCTACTTTGAGCTCAATTTCAAGGTCGTTTTCATCCTAAAACTAATCAAAATCATCTTTATTTCTGTAGTATGTTGTCCATTCTATCAAATGAGACCATAAAAAAGATATTACAACCATAAATACTATACGAAAATACACCTCAAAGTCGGCGTTTTAATCCAAAAAAATGGTCGGTTTTTTTTCTCTCATTACATACTGCGTGCTGCAGGATTTTTTTTATACTGTGCACACTGACCACACAGACCCATTCTCTCATATGTGGGCCTACCAGCTTTCTCCCGTTTGATTTGAAGCCGCTAGAATTTAGGCGTTTTGATACGTCCGAAACAGTGGCTCGTAAGACGTATATACGACCGAAACAGTCAAAGGGTTAACCTCTGAGGCTCTCAGAGATTCTTCAGTTCTCTCACCTTTGGGATGGTGAGCATATCTTCAGAGGCTCTTATTTTTTCAAGTTCTATCTACAGAATAGACTTCGGAACTATGGATCACTAGCGAGTTGTGACTCGTATGGAAACAGTGATAGTGACCTTCAGTGTAGTGATTCTCTGCTTAAGTCTAGTGATAAACTCTAACTCGTTATTGACATTGTGAAGTGTTGTAATTCAGAGGAAGTGTTTTATATATCCTCTTTACGTATTATTATATTAAGACTGTACAGACAAATGTAACTTGTGGTGCTTATATGAGAGTGAAAGTAAAGGACTATATAGTGTGTACACCCTCCTAAGAGTAAGGAGGTTATGAGATTATTTTATTTTACTAAGTGTCCTAAATATCTTAGTATATTCTTAAATAAAATCTGGAAAAACCTTTAAAGATCTCATTTCGCCTTGTACTTTGATAATTCCTAGCACCTGCTGTACTGTTGTTACGATAACCGCTAAACTAATTAGTGGTCTACGGGCCAGGATCGTAACAGGTGGGTATTACTCTGAACACATTTAGTAAAAAAATCTTGTCTAAGCCATTAAAATGTGCTATTTTTTACTGATAGCTGGGGCAGATAATAGCTGTGTTATTACTTGTCATGTTCTTTGATGATATTCAGAGGCTCTTAATCCAAGGAATTTAACTTGTTCTCCCCTTCCTTGATCAATCCTGAATGCCTTCCAGGTGCTATATGACCCCTATGGGTTTAGTGCTTCCCCATAAATATAATAATAATACTGCTTGTCATATGTTTGCACAGGTATTGTACAGGGTCACATTAACCCTCCCCACACATTTCCATATCAACAATGACAACTACAGTGAATATGTTGCTCTGGGGCCTAGAGCAGCTCTTATGTTTTACCATCAGCTGTATAAAGTATTGCAGGGTAAAAGAGACCAAAGCCACATTGCAAAATTTCTCACTACTCCAGTACAACCACTGACTTTAGTGCCAAAGCCTCAACCATCCACCTCAGCAAACAATCCACAACCTTCCACCTCAGCCCAATAGGGTAACAGCATTCCTATCCACTCTGTTCAGAATCATTGATATATACCAGCAACTACAATTTAAGATAAATATTATTTCTGTAACATGTGTAGCCTTAAGCAATGTATTAAACATAATACATTACGACAATGAACAACCATTACCTTTGATATACCTTTGAAGAGTTTCGAGAGTTTCTCTACTCTCTGAGCCCGGCTCATGCTAATGCTACATTATCATTTTTATTTTTTTAAGATTTGGAGACCTGAAAAACAAAAAAGGTTGTCATTTTTGGGGGTCCAAGGAACATAACCCTATTTTTCCCATAAATTCTTCATTTTGTTTTACATTTCTTCTTAAACTCTATTTTCAGGAACGTAACTACCATGTTAACCCTTTCAGGGTCCGTGCCGTAGTTCTACAACTTTGAGTTGTGGGTTCAAACCGTAGTACTACGCAAAAATTCTAGCTGCCTCAAATTTAGCATAAGGCTGATAGGCCTACATTTAAGAGAATGGGTCTGTGTGGTCAGTGTGCTCACTATACAAAAAATCTGGGAGCCCGCATGGCATTGTGGGAACACTGGCAAAGTAGCTTTTTTCACCATGCCTGGCGGCAAGGAAGCTCACTCCCCGGGCGAATTCTGACACTCCTCTTCTCAAGTTATAGTTCTAAGACTGATGGAAGTGGATCTGAAGAGGAATTCTATGGTTCTGAACCATATGGTACATTGTACCATATGGTACATTGTACCATATGGTACAATAGTACCAAATGGTACAATGGTACCATATGGCACAATGGTACCATATCATACAATGGTATATGGTGCAATGGTACCATACAGTACAATGTACCATATGTTATACCACATGGTACATTGTATCATATGGTACAGGGACCCTATTGGAAATAAATCTGACTTTTTTGGGTTATCCTAGGTTCTCAAAACATATGCTGCTATGTATGATAAATATATGTACAGTGGACCCCCGGTTTACGTTATTAATTCATTCCAGAATGCTGTTCAAGTACTGTTACTAAACTAATTTGTTCCCATAAGGAATAATGTAAATTTGATTAGTCCTTTTAGACCCCCAAAAATACACTTACAAAAGCAATTACAAAAATACACTTACATAATTGTTCGAGTTTGGAGCTGTACGTAAACCAGGGGTCCACTGTAACTGTATTTGTGTATACCTGAATAAACTTACTTATGACTCCACATGCACTTGAGTAAGTTTATTCAGGTGTACACAAATACAGTTACATACATAGATTATCATACATAGCAGTATATGTGTAAAGATCGTAGGATAACCCAAAAAAGTCAGGGTGACTTATTTCCATAGGGATCCCTGTATCTGTACCATATAGTACCCTGTATCTGTACCATATGGTACCCTGTACCATATGGTACCCTGTACCATATGGTACCCTGTACCATATGGTACCCTGTACCATATGGTACCCTGTACCATATGGTACCCTGTACTGTATGGTACCCTGTACTGTATGGTACCCTGTACAGTATGGTACCCTATACCGTATGGTACCCTGTACAGTATGGTACCCTATACCGTATGGTACCCTATACCGTATGGTACCCTATACCGTATGGTACCCTATACCGTATGGTACAATGTACCGTATGGTACCCTGTACCATTGTCAGTAGTGTTACTGATTCAGTAACACTACTGACAGCATATGGTACCCTGTACCATATGGTCAGTAAGTGGTTGGTGGAAGGTAGCACTAGCTCAGAGTGAGTGAGTGTTGGTCTGAAGGCACACTGACGCAGCAGTTTCCAACACAAAGCGCTTCGTCATCCACCTCTAGGAACATGTCCAGTCGCTGTACATATGTAAATATATAATAGAACATTGCTAATATACAACATTTTTGCATATTTTTTGTTGTAAACTATTATTGTAAACAAAATAATGATGAAAATATTAGTGCGGTTGTGTTGAATACAACGGTACCATATAGTGTCATGTCAGTAATATGTATACACTTGTGTAGTGTATTATAAGTAATCCTAGCCGTTATATGTCTGGTCCCTTTGTTACGTGTGACGTCAAGACACCCGCACCATGTGAGTGTTACGTCAGAGGCCTCTCACTCCTGCCTTAGACCTAGACGAGTACAGAAGTGGCACTGGTATC
Source organism: Cherax destructor (assembly GCA_009830355.1). Classification (NCBI taxonomy): domain Eukaryota; kingdom Metazoa; phylum Arthropoda; class Malacostraca; order Decapoda; family Parastacidae; genus Cherax; species Cherax destructor. The sequence goes on along the minus strand of WNWK01021790.1, from coordinate 19,380 downwards.
TCTCCTAACAGACCCGTTAATATACCAGTTACCAACCATCCTAGTGTTTCCATTGGCTACCTTTATCTCCGCAAACCCATCACGATAAATGGTGTGCAGCAGTGGGCCGTAATTCATTCAATTACGGATTTCTAGAGAGATAGTCTACCAAGCCAGCAGACATCTTGTGTGTCGGCCTACCCACGTTACCACCACCAAGTTAACATCCTTCAGCCTGTCTAAAATATCTCCTAGTCAGCTAAGTGCTTTATCTCTTATTTGTTAAAACCTACGAGGGGTAGACCCGGGTTTTGCAAATTAAGTACGAGATAAGCCCGTTTGTGAGGGGAGAGTGCCTTGTGTCTAAGCCACGACTCCAAGCCACCCATCCAGTTAAGTCAGCCTAGGCTTAAGCCAGCGTACTAACCCTGCTGAGCAAGTTGTAACAAGATTCCAAGGTATACATGAGGTGTCCATGCCAAAAGCCCCTAATATGCTGAGCATTGTGGGCATTCTTAAAATTAATTAACCGTAGAATACATGGTAAAAAATTTTGGTTGATAATTTGAATGTGCGTGGATGTAGTGTGGATGATAAGAAAGAGATGATTGCTGATATTATGAATGAAAAGAAGTTGGGTGTCCTGGCCCTAAGCAAAACAAAGCTGAAGGGGGTAGGCGAGTTTCAGTGGGGAGAAATAAATGGGATTAAATCAGGAGTATCTGAGAGAGTTAGAGCTAAGGAAGGGGTAGCAATAATGTTGAAGGACCAGTTATGGAAGGAGAAGAGGGAATATAAATGTGTAAATTCAAGGATTATGTGGATTAACCCTTAAACTGTCCACACGTAGATATACGTTCACTCGCGAAAGTGACCGAACGTATATCTACGTTTTATTTTACATTCGTTCAAATTTAGCACGATAAGCTTGAGTCGCCTAGACATGAGAGAATGGGTCTGCGCCCTCAGTGTGCGCAGTATGAAAAAAATCGGGGACGTCAGGGTACCGCATGGTAGCCCCAGTTAGTTTCAACTCCATCTTGGGTCAACATCATGGCACACCCCCGTGATTCACTCACGCCTCGTCGTATTAGCACTCTACTATTCTCGGAAAGTGATAGAGAACGCAAGCTTAGTGGATTTGACAAGTGATATAGCCACTAATAATCAAGGAAGTAGTGAAACTATTGATGACAACCCAGATGACCCTCAGCCCATCACCTCTGGGGTGGCCAGTGTGGACAGTGTGGCCATACCAGACCCTCAGCCCAGCACATCTAGTGTGGCCAGTGTGGCCACAGACCCTCAGCCCAGCACCTCTGGGGTTGCTAGTGTTACTACCCAAAGGCAGCTCCGCAAGAGGAAATTATCATTTTCCATGTGTTATAATAATGACGATAGTGAAAGTGATATAAGTGACGATGATGAAATCGATTTTATGCCCATAGACGATTCGTCGAGTGACAGTGATTATCATTATTCCCCAGTGAAACGTACTTATGGGCATCATTACCTACGTTCAGGCAGTGTGCCATATGCAGTCAGAGGCAAGGGTCGTGGCAGTTCACGATCCAAAACCCCAGCCACTGATAGTGAGTGATAATGAAGGAGAGTATGCTATGTGTGACTGTGAGACTGGTCTTGTTGGATGTCATTATCTACACAGGTAAAAATACCCTTGATGATACCAGGCGCATGTTGGGCATTTCTGGTGATGTTGTTCGCAAAATGATGCAGCCATACCTTGGCAAGGGCCATACATTGTTCACAGACAACTGGTACACAAGCCCTATGCTTGCTGATTTCCTACGTGTGAACAATACTGATATATGTGGAACAGTGAGAAGAAATAGAAAACACATGCCAAAGTTCACTGGAGGAAGTGTAGTGCAGGTGTTTCATGCCAAAGTTCACTGGAGGAAGTGTAGTGCAGGTGTTTCATGCCAATGACATCATGGCACTGTCATGGCATGACAAAAGGGACGTGACATTGCTGTCAACCATCCACAGAAATGAGATAGTACAAACAGACAGAATGAGCAAGCTCAACAATCAACCTATTGAAAAGCCAGCTGTTGTCATAGACTATACAAACAATATGTGACTAGTCGACAAGTGTGACATGATGATAGGCTTTGTTGACTGTGCGCGTAGGAGTCGCAAGTGGTATATAAAAGTGTTTTTCCACCTTGTGGACATTGCAATGCTCAATGCCTTCAACATGTATGAAATAAAGACTAGGAAGTGACAACGATATGCAGAATTCACCCTAAATGTCATCAAGCAGATAGGGAGAAAGTATGGTACCACACCTATACCTGCCACTCCACAGCAACCTGTCACCCCACAACAGCAACCTGTCACTCCACAACAGCGACCTGTCACTCCACAACCAGAGGGGGGAAGTGCCCAACTGAATAATCCATAGGATTTTTTTTTTTCAAAATATTCGGTCACTTTCGCGAGTGAACGTATATCTACATGTGGACAGTTTAAGGGTTAAAATAAGGGTCGGATGCAAAAAGTGGGTTATAATAAGTGTGTATGCACCTGGAGAAGAGAGGAATGTAGAGGAGAGAGAGAGATTTTAGGAGATGTTAAGCGAATGTATAGGAACCTTTGAACCAAGTGAGAGAATAATTGTAGTAGGGGACCTAAATGCTAAAGTAGGAGAAACATGTAGAGAGGGTGTGGTAGGTAAGTTTGGGGTGCCAGGTGTAAATGAAAATGGGAGCCCTATGATTGAACTTTGTATAGAAAGGGGTTTAGTTATAGGTAATACATATTTTAAGAAAAAGAGGATAAATAAGTATACAAGATATGATGTAGGGCGTAATGACAGTAGTTTGTTGGACTATGTATTGGTAGATAAAAGACTGTTGAGTAGACTTCAGGATGTACATGTTTATAGAGGGGCCACAGATATATCAGATCACTTTTTAGTTGTAGCTACAGTGGGAGTAAAAAGTAGATGGGATACAAGGAATATAGAAGCAGTAAGTGAGAGAGAGGTGAAGGTTTATAAACTAAAAGAGGAGGCGGTTAGGGTAAGATATAAACAACTATTGGAGGATAGATGGGCTAGTGAGAGTGTAGGCAATGGGGTCGAAGATGTATGGAGTAGGTTAAAGAATGTAGTGTTAGAGTGTTCAGCAGAAGTTTGTGGTTACAGGAAAGTGGGTGCGGGAGGGAAGAGCGATTGGTGGAATGATGATGTAAAGAGTAGTAAGGGAGAAAAAGTTAGCATATGAGAGGTTTTTACAAAGTAGAAGTGATGCAAGGAGGGAAGAGTATATGAAGAAAAAAAGAGAGGTTAAGAGAGTGGTCAAGCAATGTAAAAAGAGAGCAAATGAGAGAATGGGTGAGATGTTATCAACAAATTTTGTTGAAAAAAAAGAAAAAGTTTTGGAGTGAGATTAATAAGTTGAGGAAGCCTAGGGAACAAATGGATTTGACAGTTAAAAATAGGAGAGGAGAGTTATTAAATGGAGAGTTAGAGGTATCGGGAAGATGGAGGGAATATTTTGAGGAGTTGTTAAATGTTGATGAAGACTGGGAAGCTGTGATTTCGTGTATAGGGCAAGGAGGAATAACATCATGTAGGAGTGCGGAACAGCCAGTTGTGAGTGTGGGGGAAGTTCGTGAGGCAGTGGGTAGAATGAAAGGTGGTAAGGCAGCTGGGATTGATGGGATAAAGGTAGAAATGTTAAAAGCAGGTGGAGATATAGTTTTTGAGTGGTTGGTGCTATTATTTAATACATGTATGGAAGAGGGTAAGGTACCTAGGGACTGGCAGAGAGTGTGTATTGTTCCTTTGTATAAAGGCAAAGGGGACAAAAGAGAATGCAAAAATTATAGGGGAATAAGTCTGTTGAGTATACCAGGTAAAGTGCATGGTAGAGTTATTATTGAAAGAATTAAGAGTAAGACAGAGAGCAGAATAGCAGATGAACAAGGTGGCTTTAGGAAAGGTAGGGGGTGTGTAGACCAAGTGTTTGCAGTAAAACATATAGGTGAACAGTATTTGGATAAGGGTAAAGAGGTTTTTGTGGTATTTATGGATTTGGAAAAGGCGTACGATAGGGTGGATATGGGGCAATGTGGCAGATGTTGCAGGTGTATGGAATAGGAGGTAGGTTACTGAAAGCAGTGAAGAGCTTTTATGAGGATAGTGAGGCTCAGGTTAGAGTGTGTAGGAGAGAGGGAGATTATTTCCCGGTAAAAGTAGGCCTTAGACAGGGATGTGTGATGTCACCGTGGTTGTTCAATATATTTATAGATGGGGTTGTAAGAGAAGTGTATGCGAGGGTCTTGGCAAGAGGTGTGGGGTTAAAAGACAAAGAATCAAATACAAATTGGGAGCTGTCACAGTTGCTTTTTGCTGATGACACTGTGCTTTTGGGAGATTCTGAAGAGAAGTTGCAGAGGTTGGTGGATGAATTTGGTAAGGGATGTAAAAGAAGAAAATTGAAAGTGAATATAGGAAAGAGTAAGGTGATGAGGATAACAAAAAGATTAGGTGATGAAAGATTGGATATCAGATTGGAGGGAGAGAGTATGGAGTATGGGAGTGGACATGTCAGCAGATGGGTCTATGAAGGATGAGGTGAATCATAGAATTGATGAGAGGAAAAGGGTGAGTGGTGCACTTTGGAGTCTGTGGAGACAAAGAACTTTGTCCATGGAAGTTAAGAGGGGAATGTATGAGAGTATAGTTATACCAACACACTTATATGGGTGTGAAGCATGGGTGATGAATGTCGCAACGAGGAGAAGGCTGGAGGCAGTGGAGATGTCATGTCTGAGGTCAATGTGTGGTGTGAATATAATGCAGAGAATTTGGAGTTTGGAAATTAGGAGGAGGTGCGGGATTACCATAACTGTTATCCAGAGAGCTGAGGAGGGGTTGTTGAGGTGGTTCGGACAGGTAGAGAGAATGGAAAGAAACAGAATGACCTCGAGAGTGTATAAATCTGTAGTGGAGGGAAGGCGGGGTAGGGGTCGGCCTAGGAAAGCTTGGAGGGAGGGGGTAAAAAAGGTTTTGTGTGCGAGGGGCTTGGATTTCCAGCAAGCATGTGTGTGCATATTTGATAGGAGTGAATGGAGACAAATTGTTTTTAATACTCGACGTGCTGTTGGAGTGTGAGCAAAGTAATATTTATGAAGGGATTCAGGGAAACCGGCAGGCCGGACTTGAGTCCTGGAGATGGTAAGTACAGTGTCTGCACTCTGAAGTAGGGGTGTTAATGTATGCAGTTTTATAACTGTAGTGTAAAGCACCCCTCTGGCAAGACAGTGGAGTTTATGATGACGAAAGTTTTTCTTTTTCGGGCCACCCTGCCTTGGTGGGAATCGGCCGATGTGTTAATAAATAAATAAATAATTTACAAAATAAGTATAATTGTGTATTTAGGTTGTGAAATTTGAATATAAGTTGAACATAATAATTTGTTAATTGCAGCAATGCAATTAATTAAATCAGATCACAAATTAAAACAATTAGTTGTGTTGCAAGTGCAGTTTATATGTTCATTAGATAAGTTACACAGAGTACAAGAGAGAGTGGATTATTTTATTTGTTAATGCTATAAAAACAGAGTTAGCTCAGTATGCATTATTTATGACAGATTTTTACATTTAAGTGATTAATCAACTTTGTTGGTAATGTTAAATATTGTGCACTTAGGTTTGGGTGAGGTGTTTTTTTAGCAGCACTTTGAATTGAGGTACAGGCAGGGTTTCTTTGGCAATCACAGGTAATGAATTCCAAATTTTCGGGCCTCTAATGTGCATTGAGTTTTTTGCATAGTGTTAGATGGACACGGGGAACATCGAGGAGTGATCTGTGTCTTGTGTTATGGTCATGTGTCCTGTTAAGGTTGGTAAGGAGAAGTTTGAGTGGTGGGTTAATATTTGAGTTTAGTGTTCTATGATAATAGGCACAGTAAAAAGTATGGATGTTTTGTATGGTGAGTAAGTTTAGATTTTTGAATATCGGTGGAGTATATTGTCTGGAGTGTGAATTTGTTATCATTCTAACTACAGCCTTTTGTTGTGTTATTAATGGTCTGAGATGAGATATTGTTGTTGAGCCCCATGTGCAGATTCCATAGGTGAGGTAGGGGTAAGGAGAGCTGGTTGTGGAACATAGTACCGTATCTTGGACAGTATTCCCACAGTCTTGGAGACTTTCTTGAAATCTGTTGTATATGTGTCTGAAATTTGAGGCCACTGTCAAGATGGATTCCTAAGAATTTTCCCTCTGTGAGTTTTGTGATAAGGGACCCGTTTATCATTATTTTAAATGGTACATTTGTAGCTCTGTTTCCAAACTGAATGAAATAGGTTTTATCAATATTGAGAGTAAGTTTGTTAGTCATCATCCAAGTAGATATTTTCTGCAATTCAGCATTTACAGTGTTGGCTAGTATGTTGGGCTTGGGTGAGAGAAAACGTATGTAGTGTCATCTGCAAATAGTATGGGTTTGAGTAGTTGAGATGCATTTGGTAGGTCGTTAATGTAAATGAGAAAGAGAAGTGGGCCAAGAACATTTCCCCTGTGGGACACCAACTGTAATAGTTTGCGTGGTAGAGCTAGCTCCATTTGTGTGCACATATTGGTTTCTGTTGCTAAGGTATGATTTTAGGTAGTTGGGGGAGTGCCCTCTTATACCATAGTGTGATAATTTTAGGTGTAACAGATCATGGTCAACTGTATCAAAATCTTTACGTAAATCAATGAAGATTCCCACTGGGATTTCTTTTTTCTCAAGAGCGGTGTAAATTATTTCTAGCATATGTATAATAGCATCATTTGTATTTTTATTAGGCCTGAATCCAAAATGACAGTGGTTGAGTACGTTGTGGGAGATGAGGTAGGAATATATCTGCCTATGAATGAATTTTTCAAAGATTTTGGAGAGAAGGGATAAGTTAGATATCGGCCTATAGTTATTCAGGTCTGTTTGATCTCCTCCTTTATGTATGGGGGTTACCCCTATCTATTTTGAGTATTGATGGGAAGGTAGAGGATTCGATGGATTTGTTAAAGTGTGTTGCAATAATTGGTGAGAGAACTTGAGAAGCTTTTTTGTATATAAAAGGTGGTAAGTTATTTAGATCTCCTGCCTTGTTTTTTAATGTGTTAATTATAAGTGAGACTTCTATTGGGTTGGTCGGGGCTAAGAATACAGTGGAACCCCGGTTAACGAACACCCCGGAAATGTGCAATTATGTAAGTATAATATTGTAAGTGCTTGTAGAAGTGTATTTTGGGGGTCTGAAATAGACTAACCTAAATGACATTTTTCTTAAGGAAGTAAATTCGTTCAGCAATGGCTACGAATGTTGCACTTCTCAGACAGAAATGACCTTCTATACAAAATCCGGGAAGTGTTTATGTACCTGAAGCAGAAATTCAGTGCATACTTTTATCCTTTCAAGAACATTGTTGTCGACGAGTCCTTGATTCTATTCAAGGGACGCCTGTCATTCAAGCTATATTCCGAGCAAAAGTCATCGCTTTGGTATAAAAATTTTGTTATGTGGATTGTGAGACAGGTCTTGTGTTAGATGTCATTGTATACACCGGGAAAAACACTCGACGATACCAGGCGCATGTTGGGCATTTCTGGTCATGTTGTTCGCAGGATGATGGAACCATCCTGGGGGCCATACATTGACACAGACAACTGGTTTCAAGCTCTATGCTCGCTGATTTCCTGCGTGTGAACAATACTGAATATGGGAACAGTGAGAAGGAATAAAAACATATGCCAACTTCAGTGGCAGTGTTGAAGGGCAGTGAAATGTTTTATGCCAATGACATCAATTGAGTGGCATAAAAGGACGTAATTTCTGCAACCATCCACAGAAAAAGATGGAAAACAGAAAAATGAGCCAGTCACCAATGAACATATTGTCAAACCAGCTGTTGTCGTCGACTATACAAACAATATGCACTAGTTGACAAGGGGACATGATGATGGGGTTTGTTGACTGTGTGCGAGGAGCGCAAGTGGTATAAAAAACTTTTTTTCCACCTTGTAGACATTGCAGTGATAAACAAAAAATTGTATGAAATAAAGACTGGAAAACGACAACATTTTGGGGAAATTTCCCTCCCTGAATATCGTAAAACAGAAAAAAAAAAAGATGGTACCACACCTGTACCTGCCCTCAACAGCGGCTTTTTTCAACCACAACCACAGCCAGTGGGGGAAGTGCCATTTGAATCATCCCTAACTGTTACACCTGGTCCTTTTTCCACCTACCCCAAAGAAGAAGCTTTCCCCCGAAGAAGTGTGTTGTGGGGCTACCACCAAAAAAAGACCACAACAGCAGAAGGACACACGATTCATATGTCACCAGTGGGGGGGGCACTCTGATGAACCTCCGGGGAAAATAAAATTTTATTTTTGAAACATAAGGGGGGCATGTAAATATTTACAGTGGCCTGGGTTTTTTGATGGTCCCCAAAAACCCCCCTTTTAAAGTTTTTTTTAAAAAGCTTTTTGTTTTTGGGGGGGAGAAGGATAGTCTTTTTAAATTTTTTAAAATTTTTTTTAAGGCACTTGAACCCTTTTGGGGGAAAAAAAAATACAAACCCGGGGGACCACTGTATATGTGGTACCTCGAGACGAATTTTTTCTTTTGAGAATGCTTTTTTCCCTTTTAAAACAATTTATCCCCAAAGGAATAATGTAAAATAGACTAGCCCCTTTTTTCACCCCCAAAAATATACTTACAAAAGCATTTAAAAATAAACTTACAAAAAAGGGGGGTTTTTTGGGGACCTTTAAAAACTGAGGTACCACTGTGTTGTAGATAATAGAAGGGATTCAGCCAGGTGTGCAAAATCACCTATCAGTGTGTACATGTGTGTTTGTGTCAGTATGATAATTTTGTATATAATATTGGTGTATAAACAAAATTGACATTGAAATAAAAAAAGTTTTTACTGTAAAATAGCTATCATATATAATAAAACCAAAAATTTTTAAAAAAAAAAATGGAAGAAAATGGTAAATATGTAGATTTTCATGTTGCCGTCAGGTGACCCCCAAGGCCAATTTTGTGGCATCATATCTCGGTAAGTACTGACCCTAAAGTTTTTATTTTTATCCTATAACACTTAGAAAATTGTGCCTTTATTTCTATATAATTTTTTTTTCAAAATAGGGGGGGCACGGGGTGAGGTAACGTATATATTTTTTTGGGGACTGTTTAGGTTAATATTTGACTGTGGTAATCTATAGATGTTTATCACTGTAAGAGGTTTTTTTGTAGGTATTTGTAGACAACTTTGTTACCAAGGCAGGTGAACATATTCATCTGTCATTTACCTGTGATTTTTTGATTACTTTTTTTATATCCAATATTAGGTAGTAGGTTGGTAGACAGAAAACCACCCAGGGAGGTACTATGTCCTGCCAGGTGATTGGAAACAGAAACCTGAAACTGTTTTACATGATGGTAGGATTGCGGGGGTTTTTTTTTTGCTCATAAACACGCGGGGTAACAGGTATATCTAGCTACTTTACTTACACTGCGGCCCTTTCTTTTTTCCTTCCCCTTTCAGATGGGCCCCCCCCTTTTAAACCTGACTCTCTTGTTGACTTTTTTTAGAAACTGACTTACTACACAAACTCTGGGGAAAAATTTTACCTCTAGCACCTCCCCCAGTCCCTTCTACCTCAATCTCCCTTTTCCCTCCACCCCTGCACTACCCACTGTCATCTTGACTCCATACCCTACTAATCGTCCATCTCCCTCTTACAACTCACTCTCCCGCATCCTACAAACCTGCAGCGCTGTATAACCCCCGTGGTTTAGCGTTTTTTTTGATTATAATAATAATAATAATAATCATAGTGTTTGTGAATTCAGTTACCTGCGGGTCTTATGTGGAGATTTATGTTGAAATCTCTTGTGAGAAGCAAATGATCTTTGTTAAGGCGTGAATCGATTATCAGGTTTCCTAGTTTTTCAATTTAAAAGGGGGATGTTTGACTGTGGTAATCTGTAGATGTTTATACTGTGGGGTTTTTTTTCAGGTTTTTTTGATTTAAATTTATATAATATTTTCTCCATGTTCACCCCCTTTTACAAGATTTTTTTATACATTCGAGTTGATTTTTATAATATTTGCTGTTCCACCCCCCCTGGTCTGTCCTACAGTTGTGAATGGCTGTGTAACCTGGGATGGCATAGACACCTGTAGTATCCAGCTTTAGCCAGGTCCAGTGAGTGTGATGATTGACATATTGAACTGTGGGTTTGGGGGTAGTGCGGAGGTCACTAATGTTTGCTCAAAGATCTAACATTGTAATTGAAGATAGTTGTTATTGTTGGCTCTGAGTAATGTCTTTGCTTGATCAGCCCTGAATAGTTTCAGTTGCTGTTGGAGTTGTAAGTCATTTAATAAAGGTTGATATCGGGGCAATGTGTAATCATAGGATTTAGGGGATTCTATAACTAGACTTGAGAACAATAGATTATGCAAAAAATTTTAAAGATATGGTATAGATTGGGGCTTACTTGCTAAGGGATTAAAAATTATGTGCAAGTGTTTACAGGAATTTTTAAGTGATATAGGATTTTGAATAATGTTAATGATATACAATTTAACTGTCTAATGAATGGTTAGAACAACTTAATGACTATTTTTAAAAATTTGGGATGGAAAATAAATTTTTTTCAATAGGGCACTGGTTGAAACTTTAGTTTTGAAAGGCAATAAGAGGTTAATGAAGCAAGGAGCATTGAACTAGTATTTAAAAATTTTTAAAAAAGTAGTTTTGATTAAATTGAAGATAATAAAGTGACTGAAGTTGGCTAATGGAAAAGGTATTTATAAAAAAAATAAATGATTGCACTTATCAGGTAGTTGCTTATGGAAATATAAAGTAAGTCACATAAAATGAGGAGTTGTTTGAATATAAGAAAAAAATTTTAAACAAAAAAGTGACTGAAAGTTACTGAAGTTCTAAGGGAAACAGTATTTATAAAATATAAGTAAATGATTGCACTTATCAAAAGGGTTTTATAAAGGAAATATAAAGTAAGTCAAACCCACAATGAGGTAGTTGTTTGAAAAAAGAATACAATTCCCAAATAAAGTGACTGAAATTTATTTTTGGAAAAAAGGTATTTAAAAGTATGAGTAAAAAATTGACTTATTTGGAATAGCTTATAAAAAAAAAAATAAACTAAGTCACATACAAATAAGGAGTTGTTTGATTAAAAAAAAAAAAAAAGAAAAAAAAAAGTGAAAAGGTTGTAATTAAATTTCAAGTAAATAGTAGTAATTACAATACAGTGGTACCCTGACTTAGATCCCCCCCAAACTCCCCCTTTTTATGTAAGTTTTTTTTTTTAAATGTTTTTGTAAGAAAAATTTTTTGGGGGAAAAAAAGGGGATAGCTATTTTACATCTTTTTTTGGAGATAAATTCTTTTAATGGCACTTGAACAGCATTTTGGAATAAAAAAAACAAATGGGGGACCACTGTATTGTAAATAGATGGGGGTTTGGGGAAAAAGGGAATGATAGATTTGATTAAAAATAAAAATAAAAGAAATGGTTAAGATACGTTAAAAGATATATATATAAAATGGGTTGTCAATTATATTTGGGGAAAATTTTAAAATAGTGAGGTAGCAGATTATTAGAACAAATATAAGGTAATTACATTAAAATACAACAGTTTTGGGGGAAATGTAAGATTGTGGGGTTTTCAATTACTAATAAACTGTTGCACTAATGCAGACTAAGGATTGGGTCATTGAAATTGTTCAGTCTCTGTGGTTAGCATCTCGAAGGAATGTGGACAGTTCATTTTCATTCGTATATAGGCAGGCCTACTTTTTTTTCTTAACTAGGTTTTTCCCCTTCTCGTGTGAAGCACTGGTGGATTTTTTCATTATTCTCACGTTTCTTTTTATTTCTGTAAAGGGGGTTCTGACGTTTTTTTGTGAGGCACTCATTTACTAGAGTTTTTTTTTTCCTTTGATGTTTTAATAAGATCTTTTACTGTCTATCGTATGAAATCTAAGCATAACACCTTTTTTTTTACCTTGTGTCCCAAATAATCATGATTCTGTTATTTCAGATGTTTAAAAATTACTAAATTTAAGTGGTCTTTTGGGTCTGAAGAGCAGCATTTTCATTTTATGGTTTATGCCACTTGGAAAGAGTGCACTGCAATTTTACCGTGCTGATAACTTATCTTGCTCATTTTTTTCTTCTTGGTTAGAAAAAAAGCATCAGCTGGGATCCATGTTGGTCTTCCAGTTCTTGACAGCATCTTCAACCTTCGGGTTTTGGGGGGGGTTTTTTGGGCTGTATGGCTTTGACGATTGAGGGTCTTTCCAAAATCAGCCATTCCAGCTGATGTAAACTTCTGCTCAAAGCTTAGGGGGTTGCTTTCTAGGTGGGCTAACTTTTTTTCATGCTTAGATAGTGTTGTACGAAGATTCATGTTTTCTAGTTAAGGTGGTATGTATGACTTAAAGGGCCGGGTCATTTGGGTACCTGAGATCATTTCAGATGGGTCAAATTTTTGAAGGCAGTGTGGTTTTAGGGAGATTCAAACGATTGGTGTTGTTGTGTCCCGTCTATGGGTGGTGGGAGAGGGTGAGGGAGAGGGAGAGTCAGCCATTGGTTTGTTGACATGTTGCCGGGGGGGGTGGAGGGGGGGGTGGGGGATGCACCGGGGGCCCGGGTGGGTAGTCAAATGAAATAGTCGAGATTTTGGGGATTTCGCGTTCTTATTGCTGCTTCTTCTTTTTAAAAATCACTAGTAGTACGGGGGTGTTTTAGATGGGGCAGAACCCCTAGTTGCCGGTTGTTGTGGGTGCTCGTCTGGCAGCGGGCTGTGTTTTGGGTTTGATGGCACCTCCATTGCATCGAAAATTTTTTTGAGTAGGTGGTCTTACTGTTGGTATTCTTGAGTCATTCGGGGGGCTAGGTATTAGTGCAGCAGTTCCGCAATTGGGGGCCCTCATAGAAGGTTGATGGGTTCTGGCTGAGAAGAAAAAAAAGAGTTTGGGGGGCCACTGCGCTGCCGCTGCCGAGTCATGAAAGGTTGACATTATTTATACAATTATTCAATAATGGTAGTCTGCATTTAAAAGAAACTTTTTTTTTTGTGAGAATAAAAAATTTAAAACAAAAAAAGAGAATATAAGGGGGGCCTGGGGACGTGACTGATGAACAAAGAAAATGTTATTTTAGTACCGGAATGTCTGCATTGTTCATTCGGGGCCATATTTTGAAATTGGCATTTTTTTTAAATTTTCATAAAAATTTTTAAATTTTTTTTACCATTTTTCGGGTAGTTTAAATTGGTAAATGGGCTGTTTCGGGGAATTTCGATAGAACAAAGGGGGTTCTAGCAAATAGCTAGATTTTAGTCGACGGAAATTTTAAAATTTGGGCCAAAATTGGGTCAAAGTGGGCAAAATCACCGGCGTAAATATCATTGAGACGGGAAACCCCGGGGACCAAAATTTCCCTAGGTTTTCCATCAAATTTCATACTTTTTTTTTTCATTGTGATTGGAAAAAAATTTCTATCATTTCATAAGAAAAATTTTTTTTTTTTTTTTTTTTTTTTTTTCACCCTGTGAACAAGTTGGGAGAGGGCCTCGCCCCAAAGGGTTAAAACACTAATAACAGTCTTACCTCAAAACATCAAATGGTAGGTCTAGAAGAATGTTTTCCCTGAAGGAAGCATTGATGATCCAAGACTGCTGGCTAACATAAGCACAAGACCTTTTAAGGAAGACTTGACCCGAGCGGGGGGGATGTGACCCAGCAGGGACTGGGGCATGAAGACTTGCCAGCACCAACACCACCCCACACAGCAAACAACTCTCCCTGAACACAAGCAACCAAGCTAAGTCCCACCCTATCAACACTCATTCACCAACCAACCTCTTTAATGATACCAGATTATTTCTCAATTAAAATTAAAATACTTCCGGGGGAAAATTTTTATTTCTCCCTTTATGTCAGATTTATGAGGAATAATACTGTAACTTACATCTTAAACCAGTGGTGTATGGAAGTTATTGTCACAGGGTTACGCGGCTACCGTGCTTGCATAAGTATTACTAAAAAATAAACATACAGACTTTAGGCTATTTCTATACATAGTACGGACTGCAATTGCAAATTATATTAATTGGTATACATAAATAAACTGAATTTCTAATGTTCTATAAATTGAAAAATAAAAGATGAATTTTATCTTAGGGAAAAAATTTTAAAAAAATAAAAGCACCAGATAATTTTACTTAATTCACTTGAAGACATTTCTATTCTTCTTCTTTGAGATATAAACTATTCTATGATCTATAAAAAGTTAAACATATTACTGTAACTGTATAGTTTTTAAACCCCCTTTGACTGTTTAGGTCGTATAAAAGTCCTTTCGAGCCACTTTTTTCCCCACGTATCAATACGCCCCAAATTTTAGCGGCTTCAAATCAAACGGGAGAAAGCTGGTAGGCCCCACATATGAGAGAATGGGTCTGTGTGGTCAGTGTGCGCAGTATAAAAAAAACCTGCAGCTCACAGTACGTAATAAGAGAAAAAAAACCCCACCATTTTTTTGGATTAAAACCCCGACTTTGAGGTGTATTTTCAAAAATATTTATTGTTGTATTCTCCTTTTTTTGGTCTCATTTGATAGAATGGACAACATACTACAAAAAATAGAGATGATTTTGATTAGTTTTATGATGAAAAAAGACCTTGAAATTGAGCTCAAAGTAGGAGAAATGTTCGATTTTGCAAATGTTTTAAGAGTAAACAAATCACGCCACGCGTCCAATAAAATCAATTGGCGAGTCTAATATTCTTTTCCCAAATGCAATTTATATTATTTATACCATTTTTACAATAATGCAAATTGCATAACTTTAAAACTTCTATTTTTTATGTGAATAAAAATCAAAATAGAAAGCAAAAGTAATATAAGAAGGGGCCCAAAGACGTGACTAATGAACAGATAACATTTATTTTAGTGCCAGGAATGTCTGATTGTTTATTCTGGGCCCTATTTTGAAATTGACAACATTTTTTTTTTGGATGAAATTCCAAATTGCCAATTTCGATCACTTTATTGGGTAGTTGAAATCGATAAATTGGTGGTTTTTGTACTCAATCGATAGAACAAATGGTGTTCAAAGAAATATCTATGAGTTTGGTCAACTGGAACAATGGAATTTACCGAAAATAGGGCTCAAAGTCGGCAAAATTGCCGATGCGTTAAAATTGCTGACATCACTAACTTCGTGAGAGTGTAATTCCCTGAGTTTTCAATCAAATTTCAAACTTTTGGGGCTTTTTCCTGGGAAACGATTCTCTATCATTTCATAAAAAAAAATAATTTATTTATTTTTTTAAATTTTCACAAGGGAACACTCAGGGTTTGGGGGGTTTGGCAGTCAAAGGGTTAAGATCAACACTAATAAATTTTTGGGATAAAAAATGCCAAGAACACAAGAAAACATGAAACTGGGGTGAGCTATAAAAACAGGCCAAATTGAACCCATCCTGTAAACAACGCCAATATTGTTACATAAACACCCCCAGCATTGACCTGACTTTTCTTTGTTTCTGAGCGTATATTATTAAATTAAAATTAAAAAAAAAACATTTTTTAAAAATTAACTATGTTTTCTAAAAAAAAAGAAATAAATAAAAAACACAAAAATTTTAAAGATAAATAAACATTAAATACCTTGATTGAAGACCTTGTTGGCGTACTGAAGAAGCAGGAATGGGGAAGGGGTTGGGGAACCTCCATAAGGACTTCAGGGATCAAAACCCCCCCTAGGGTTACTTCCCTTTTTTGTCATTTACTAATGCATTCATTACATCCCTTTAAAATATTTGTGTCTTAATGTAGGGCGAGGGGGATGATATTTATTTGTGGGAAGTCAGTGAAGGAGGGGTTTGTAGGACCGTAGTATGTACCCCCCTGGGCTACACTGCAAAACCATTTTAAACACTCCCGCCGTATTAACACTAAAAGCCATTTTAAACCTACACAGCCGTTTTTTCACTACCAGCCATTTTAAAACATAACAGCCGATTATTACACTAAAAGTATTATCACCATGTTCATGAGTTTAATTCCCAGCTCCTAAACCCAATTGAAGTCTCGCCATAATCAACCCCCTTAACCCTTAAACTGTCCAAACGTAGATCTAGTTTACTGGGTACTTCCCCAATATTTTGAAAAAAAAAAATTTTTTTTTTGTTTAAAATGAAGAGTGCTTTTTTGTTTGTCATTCCCAAATTTTGTAATACTGCACCCCTGAGTGCACAGACCCATTCTCTTCTTTTGGCAACTGGTTTATTGGAAGGTTAAAAGCATTTAAAAAAACGTAGATCTACTTTCGGGCAGTCGCGGAAACGTAATCCGGGGACATTTTAAAGGGGTTTAAAAAAAAGGAGGAGACATAAACAGTTCCCAATTTTTTTATGTACAAAAGTTTACAGGTATTTCCCCAATTATAGAAAATTTTCAAAAACCATTGAAGCCTCTCCCTTTTCCATCAATTCTCAAAATAGCTGGGGCCCCCCGATCCACAAAGGGGGGATCAAACAGACCGAATAATTATAGCCCAAATTTTCTAATTTACCATTGTTTTTAAAATCTTCAAAAAAATTAATTCATAGACAAATCTTTTCCTACCTCGTCTCACACAATGTACTCAACCCCTGTAAATTTTGGATTCAAAAAACGACCCAAAAACGATGCTATTATGCAATGTTGGGAAAAAACAGCATTTGAGAAAAAGAAGTCCCACGGGGAATCTTCATTGATCTCGAAAGTTTTTGAAAAGCAATGATTTACTGCTCAAAAAAATTAGCCCCTAGGGTAAAGGGGGCACCCATAACTACCTAAAGTCATACCCCCCACCAACAGAACCCAAAACGTGTACACAAATGGGGGGAACTCTTCCACAAAACAAATTACAGTGGAGTCCTCGGAAGTGTCCGGGGCCCTCCTATTCCTCATTTACATAAATGACCTACCGAATGCATCACAACTACTAAAACCCTTTTTATTTGCAGATGACACAACATATGTCTTCTCCCCCAAACCCAGTTATACGGGCCCAACACTTTAATGCCGAATTACAGAAAATATCAACAGGGATGACGATAACAACATCTCAATATGACAAGACCTATTCATACAGTTTAACAAAGCCACAAATGTTCCCAACATAACACCAATGGTACACCCATCACAAGATCCGGGGAAAATTCCTGGGAATCCCCCTTTGACAGTACCCTTTAAAATTTCCCAAAACACATATACAAAAATTTCCAAGAAAATCTCAAGACAGTGGGCTTTATCAAAGATACGCTTTATGTACCCAATCACCCCTTTACTATATCATTCTTATCTCCCCGTACCCACCTATGGAATCTGTGCATGGGGATCAACAACGTTAAATCACCAGACCACTATAACACAACAAAAAGGGCCCAGTCAGAATGATAACAAATTCCCACTCTAGACAGCATACTCCACCAATATTCAAAAATCTCAAACTACTCACCGTAAAGAACATTCATACTTACTCTTGTGCCTACACAAAATAAAACTTTACCTCTAATATAAACCCTCTGCTCAAAATTCTCCTCACCAACTTTTTGGACCCATGACCACAACACAAGACACAGATCCTTTTTTATATACCCCCTGTTCATATCAACCTATGTAAAAAATTTTATGCACATAAAAGGGGCCCCGAATCTGGGAAATTTATTACCAGTAAAAAAGATAATCTTGTCTGAAAACAATTTAAGACTCAACTCAAAAAAAACCTACTACCCAAACTAAATGATCATACTATAAACTACTTTGAAAAAAGCTCATTATTACTTTCCTATACGATAATCTAATTTTAATATATTTAATATTATTTACCCCTACTCAAATTTAAAAATTTAAATTCAAAAAACTCAATGTTATTTTCCCTTAAAATAATCTAATTCCATATTATCATTCAAAATCTTAACACCTGTAACAATCAATATCATTATATAATAATTTAAACAGTAAAATTTCATCATATTGTAATTTTGAAAATCATTTTTTAAATAGAATAAACTCAATAAATTTTCTAATATTAAGTACATAGTCTTTGGACTAGAATAAGCTGCCCCCAATGCCATGGCATTAGGGCTCTCCTTGACCAATTTACATTGTAACTACTGATACCTATGTAATTCCCAAACTACAATGAAATAAAATTTGTTTGTTTGTTTGTTTTTGTTTTAAAACTACCTTTAGATCCATCATTAACAGAGGAGAAGTAATGAATAATTCATTCGAAAATTTTAAACAAACGGGATGAAAGGGGGGTTACTGCCCCGCGCTAGATCCAGTTTTTCTAAGCCATCAAAAAAACGAATGTTTCCTTTCCCCCCCCCCCTCCTTCATTTGCCAGTACTCCCACTTGATAACATATAAACACATGTTTTAAAGCTATGTTTTTATCATATCTATTCGAAATGTTTTTTTATAATTTTGAAGAAAATATCATAGATGGATTAACAAAAATGTCTATATTAACCTAAAAAAAAGACAATGTGGGCCCAAAAGGATTATTATTAAACATACATAGCATATAAACATTGCATTTTTTAATAGTACTTTTTAACATGTTTTCATGTAATTTTTAAGAAAATAATGATGGATTAATGAAAATGTC
Organism: Cherax destructor; assembly: GCA_009830355.1. NCBI lineage: Eukaryota > Metazoa > Arthropoda > Malacostraca > Decapoda > Parastacidae > Cherax > Cherax destructor. Next base: position 656 of record WNWK01021790.1, on the reverse strand, counting down.
TATATTAACCTAAAATAAAATTTAAGTTTAAGAGTAATTTTTAAAATCCAACACCACCCCATATTTTCAATAAATTCTTTCTTAAATTCCATCGTGCCCCTTTCTTTACCAAAGGGAAATTTACTAGAAACCTTTGGGGCCATGGTTACTTTTTTACATTTGCACTTGAATAACCAAAAAAAAAAATGTTAAAGGAAATGTTTGGATGAATGAGCAGAAGCTTCCACACTCTCCCAGAGACACAGCCAGACTGGTGGGGGAGGTGGCAGCGGATGGGTTTATTGTCCCATACGGCCGATAACCGAAACTGAAAACCGGCCTTCCGGTTTGGGCCCATAACAGGAACGGCCGATAACCGGGGTCCACTGAAGCCTACATTAAGCATTCTGTCAAGTTATAAATTAGAATATTAACCTACAGACAGGTCGGCCATCATTAATCCGGGAATCAGTAATCCCGGGTTTCCCTCCCAATCCAGCACTAATTTCAGCTTGCATAATTTCAAATTTCAGGGGGTTTCCACACCAACCCTGCTACTGTTTGGGGTGCTATTGCGCATAAGTCATTCCAATTTTTTTTTCTCCATTTATTTTATAACCTGCTCACTTTTATCCCCGCCATGGTTCCAATGAATAAACGAAATGCTTCTCATTGTG
>WNWK01021789.1:0-33583 GCA_009830355.1 Cherax destructor | reverse complement strand
TTTCTTATGTTCTTAAATGTCAATTTTTCAGATCAGAAATCAAGTTTCTTGGTCACGTAGTCACTCCTAGAGGGGTTACGACTGACCAGAGTAAAGTAACTGCAGTATCAAATTTTCCATCTCCCAAAACCGCTGATGCCGTAAGATCCTTTGTGGGCTTAGCAGGTTTTTATAGATCATTCATTGCTAATTTTTCTTCAATAGCAGCTCCTCTAACCGAGTTGCTTAAGAAAGATGTTCCATTTGTTTGGACCTTCCGTCAAGAAAGAGCATTCCAAACTCTCAAAGAAAGGCTAACATCTGCCCCTATTTTGAAATTTCCAGATTTTTCACAGCCTTTCTACCTGACCACTGATGCTAGTTCAATAGGCATTGGTGCAGTCCTTGCACAGAAGACCGGTAGCAAGTACAACGCAGTTGCATTTGCAAGCCGAGTCCTTACTAAAGCTGAACGTAATTATACAGTTACTGAACAAGAAGCTTTAGCTATAGTATGGTCTTTAAAGCATTTCCGAGATATCATTTACCAGTACGTACCCTGTTCATGTCTTAACAGATCATGCCCCATTGATACCCTTATTCCTGAATAAACAACCCACTGTTAGACTTGCCAGATGGTCCTTGACTATCCAAGAGTTCAACCCCACCTTTGAACATTTGCCTGGCAAATCCAATGTAGTTGCTGATGCTTTATCGCGTCATGTCAGTGTAGTAACTGCTGATCCTCCATTTAGTGCTGAGGATGTAAAGACTGCTCAAAGAACAGACCCCCATGTGGTCTGGTGTGATTCGATTCCTGCTCCAGGAAGACCTTATTCTCTCTGTGAAGCCACCAGCACCCATCAGTGACTTTGTTATGAACCAAGAATTACTGTATCGCACTACCGAGCTGGGTAATCCTAGTAGAAGAGTATACCAGTTAGTAATTCCACAGTCACTAGTGAAAGTAGCCTTGCAGCTAGTTCACGATGTACCGGGTGTTGCACATCCTGGTATGGATCGTTCTGTGAAACAAGCCAGATTGAAATACTTTTGGCATCGTATGTCCACTGATATTACTGAGTATGTTAAGAAATGTAGTGTCTGTATGAAACATAAAGGTAATGTTACTGGTCTTAATCCAATCCAAATCTTTCCTACTACTAGTGAGCCGTGGGAACGAGTTGCACTAGATCTGTTGACTAATTTCCAATGTTCCCTCAGTGGAAACAAACATCTGTGTGTGATGGTCGATCACTTTACCAGATATTGTGAGTTAGTGCCTATTGCAGATAAGACTGCCGAGACAGTAGCAAAAGCGTTCAAGGAACGTATAATCTGCAGACATACCACTCCTAAGTCCCTTATAACAGATAATGGAGGTGAATTTTGTAATGAGATCCTAGAAAACTTGTGTACACTATACAAGATTACAAAATCAACCATTGTTCCGCACCATCCTGCCAGTAATGGGTTAGCAGAAAGAACGAATAAGAAAGTCCTTGACGTCTTGAGAGCTACCATCAATCCCAATAGTGTAACCTGGGATGAAGTCATTCCTGATGTTCAATGTGCCATAAATTCTGCTTTTAATGCTTCTATAAGTGATACCCCACACTATGCACTGTATGGTGTCGATAAGTGTTTGCCTTAAGAGCTGTTATATTCCAATCCGAAACCGACTTACAATCCTGATGATTTTGTAGCAGTCCGTACCAGTCAAGCTCAGAGTGTTTTCAGACGAATTCGAGAAACACTTCATAAGTCATCAGCAGAATTTACTAGAGTTACTAATACTGGAGCCAAACCGACTAAAGTTCAAGTGGGTTCCAGAGTCATGTTATTCAACTTTAATAAAACTTCAGCAATGCCAAAACTCGATCAAAAGTTTGTTGGTCCTTATAGAGTAGTCGAACATATCAATGGCAATAAGTATAAAGTTAGAGAAATTAGTACGGGTCAGTTTAAAGAATCGCATTTAGATCATATGAAGTTAGTATGCGATGATGATGATGAAGTCCCTGACACCCCTGACAATCAGACAAGTGAGACAGAATCTGATAATTCTCCTGTTGCTGTTCCCTCTACCTCTAATGATCAGTCAGATCAACCTGAATGTCGTTATTCCCTACGTACACGACAAGTGTTGAGAAATCCTCAAGTATCATTTGTGGATACCAGTGTAGATCCCCCTCAATCAGAAAGTGAGTTACCTATTGTAACAGAGTTTGATCCACCCAGAGATGATAATCATACAGCCTATATCAATCTCACCCTAGCAGAGTTGGGGTTAAATGTAAATAACCTGTATAGATAAATATGTAGTAAGCGTTCAACTGTGTGTTATAATATCTACTTAGTATTATTCAAAAAAAATTTTTTATGTGTTCATGTTCTTTCCGAGTTCTGAGAATTAACAGTACAGTGGATCCCCGAGTTTCGTAAGGTTCTTATTTCGTAAACATCGTGTTTCGTAAGCTTTTTTCGATTTCGAGAATCGTAAAATGGCTCATGTTTCGTAACGTATTAGACCTGTCCACCTGCTCCGAGCCTGCGCGGGACGCAGGACGCCGCCAGTGAAGCGTTGTTTACCATTGAGAGAACATTACCTAGCGCGCTCTTTCAAACATTCACACTACATTTGGTGTTTTTTTTGGTGGTTTAGTGACTGTCACTGTGAAATAAGTCACCATGGGTCCAAAGAAGCTTCCTAGTGGCACCCCTGTGGTAAAGAAAGTGAGGAACACCATCGAACTGAAGAAAGAGATTATAGAAAAATATGAGAGTGGCGTACGTCTGAGTGATCTTGCTAGGATGTACAACAAAACCCCTTCTACTATCAGCTCTATCCTGGCAAAGAGAAATGAGATCAAGGAAGCTAATGTTGCAAAAGGGGTTGATATGTTAACGAAAAATAGATCGAAAACAGTGGATGAGGTTGAGAAGTTGTTGTTGGTGTGGATCCATGAAAAACAGAGAGCGGGTGATAGTATTTCCATGGCGATAATTTGTGAAAAGGCAAGGAAGTTGCACGCAGATCTTGTCAAGACAATGCCTGCAACCAGTGGTGAGGCAAGTGATTTTAAAGCCAGCAAAGGCTGGTTTGACAGGTTTAAGAAACGTAGTGGCATACACAGTGATGTGAGACATGGTGAGGCAGCCAGCTCAGACAAACGTGCAGCTGAAAAATTTGTGCATGAATTCCAGGGGTTCGTAGAGGCTGAACAATTCCTCCCCCAACAAGTGTTTAACTGTGATGAAACAGGCCTGTTTTGGAAGAAAATGCCCAACAGGACCTACATTACTCAGGAGGAAAAGGCACAGCCAGGACACAAGCCTATGAAAGACAGGCTAACTCTCATGTTTTGTTCTAATAGTAGTGGGGATTTTAAAGTGAAGCCTTTACTGGTGTATCACTATGAAAATCCCAGACCCTTCAAGAATCACAGTGTTGACAAGAATAATTTGTGTGTGCATTGGAAGGCTAACACCAAGGCATGGGTCACTACGGAGATTTTCAAGGAATGGGTGACTGGAGTGTTTGGCCCTACTGTGAAGAAATACCTCTTGGAAAAGAAATTGCCACTCAAGTGCCTCCTGATACTGGACAATGCTCCTGCTCACCCTCACAACTTGCAAGAGTGTTTGTCTGACAAGTTTAATTTCATCAGAGTGAAGTTCTTGCCTCCTAACACCACTCCTCTCCTCCAGCCCATGGACCAGCAGGTCATTTCCAACTTCAAGAAACTGTACACCAAAGCACTGTTTGAAAAGTGCTTTGAAGTGACCTCGGACACTGAGTTGACCCTAAGAGAGTTCTGGAAAGATCACTTCAACATTGTGCATTGCATACGCCTTATAGGTAAGGCTTGGGAGGGAGTGACTTCCAGGACTTTGAACTCTGCTTGGAGACCATTGTGGCCAGGTTGTGTCCAACAGAGGGATTTTGAAGGATTTGAGGCTGACCCTGACCTTGACCCTGACGACCCTGTGCCTGTTGTGGACTCTATTGTAGCAGTGGGGAACAGCCTGGGGTTGGAGGTGAGTGGTGAGGATGTGGAAGAGTTGGTGGAGGCCCACAGGGTAGAGCTAACAACTGAAGAGCTGCAAGAGCTTTATCTGGAACAGCAACAGACCACAGCTGAGGTTATTGCTTCAAAGGAGGAGGGTGAGAGACAGGAGGAGGTGCCCTCTTCAGTGCTTAAGGAGATGTGTACAAAGTGGAATGAGTTGCAGACATTTGTTGAAAGACACCACCCTGAGCAAGCTGAAATGAGCCTTCTGTGCAGCCACTTCAGTGACAGAGTCATGTCGCACTTCAGGAAAGTGCTGAAGGGTCGCCAGAAATAGAGGACTCTGGACAGTTACTTTACCAGGCAAGGGTCTGGTGACTCAAGCTGGTCCTAGTGGCATTAAAAGACCAAGAAGGGAAGTACCCCCAGAGAGGGACTTGTTACCTGAAGTCCTTTTGGAGGGGGATTCCCCTTCCAACCACTAACTCCCTGCCCCTATCAGCAACTCTACCTTCCAGATGCCTGCAACTCTTCAATAAAGGTAAGTAAATGTATATATATATACGTATATTGTTTTTAATTTAGTATGTGAATATTTTTTTGTGGAACGGATTAATTGTATTTACATTATTTCTTATGGGAAATAATGGTTCGAATTTCGTAAACTTCGTGTTAAGTACTAGCTCCTGGAACGGATTAATTATGATACTCGGGGGTCCACTGTATAGATTTGAGTGCACCAGATTTTCCTTGTCTGTTAATCACTACCTTCTTGTAAATATATTTCCTCAGAATTCGTAGATCACGTGAAGACAAGTTCGATCGAACAAATTTTTTTTATACGTATCTTTTATCATGATTTTCTAGAAATGAGCTCATTTAATTAATTTCTGTGTATCATGATGCATCATATAGTAATGTAGATTGTTCCATCACGATAATATCCTTGTGAAGTATAATGTTCAACTGTTGTGTACTTTGACATTGTATAGAATCAGCTGAGAGTCGTACACCTGTTGTCCTTAGTTTGTATAGCTGTATGTCCAGACGCCATACGTAGCATGCCCGAGCTGTACGGTTCGTATTTCTAACGGCTTTACCACAGCTGTTCACGTGATCACCATGTGATCTTTTGTTAGCCAATCATAGGCCGTCCCCTTTTGAATGCCCGCTCACCAGTGAGGCAGTTCCACTCAGTTAGGCAGTGCAGCCGGACGACTAGGCCTAGGCTCTCAGCTCCCATATATCTAACGGTCCATTAAACGCTACCAAAATCCAAGCTCATCTTTAATATATATTACCAAATCTATGCAAGAACCCCCACAACACATCTATCTTTCTATCTCTATCTGTGTATCTGTCTATCTCTATCTGTGTCTATCTATCTATCTCTATCTGTCTGACTCTGTCTCAAAGGTACACATAAGTACAGTTATCATACATAGTGTAAATTACCTAGGATAACCCAAAAAATCCAGTGCTATACACTGTGCTTGTAGACATAAGGCATAATACGCATGACTGGCAAGTAATACCATGTTCACTTGATCAGGAATCAGACGTAACTGCATCCTGTGTAATAAATGTTGGTTCATGAGCTGCTCTCTGAGACAGAGAGACAAGCAGACGGGCGGGGGCCAGGAACTGAGACTCGACCCCTGCAACCACAACTAGGTGAGTACAGGCAGACAGAAAGACAGACACACAGAGGCAGACAGAAAGACAGACACACACACAGGCAGACAGAAAGACACACACACACACAGGCAGACAGAAAGACACACACACACACAGGCAGACAGAAAGATACACACACACAGGCAGACAGAAAGACAGATAAGCAGACAGAGCTAGACAGACATGTTTATGTGTAACAGTGAAAACAAACAAAGCCAGGGGTTCCCTGCAGCAATGCACAATCATCAAGTGTCAAACCACTTCTGCACTGTCAACAGTTTAGTGACACCCAGTCTTTCACCATGCTTCAAGGATTTTCATATATACTCCAGCATGTCTAAAACATTGCTGGAACCTATAAATACTCTGTATACATTTCTAGACAATAGTAAATGACCAAGGCAGGTGAAAATGTTCACCTATCAAGTGTGTTTGTGACTATTTGAGTACAATTTCAGTACCTAATATTAGTGTCAGAACAAAGATTGGCTATGAAATCACAAGAACTACTATAAATTGTAATTATCAGAACATAAAAATTATATAAAATAATATAAAAATGAGAAAAAAAGGTATATCGGCAACACTTCTGCAAGCGGCAGGACTCCATGTTGCCATCAGATGAGCATCCCGTGCCAACTTCACAGGCTCATATCTTGATAAGTACTGATCCTAAACATTTTTTTTTATCTTATAATGTGTAGAATAATGCCCTCTTCATTAAAAAAAAAAAAAAAAAATTCAAAATATTCGGAGCGCTGTGCGAGTGAATGCAGATCTATGTTTGGACACTTCAGGGGTTAACCCTTTCAGGGTTTTGGTCGTACTAGTACGACTTACGCCCTTGGGTTATTGACGTACTAGTACGCCTAAATTCTAGCACCCTCAAATCAAGCAGAAACAGGCTGTTAGGCCTAGATGTAATATTCTTGCACAAGTGCACTGATATTTATACCATTTCTACAATGATGCAGTTGTATACATAACAGTAAATCTTCTATTTTTTGTGAGAATAAAAATTCAAAATGGAAAGCAAAAGTAATGTAAGAGGGGCCTGGAGACATGACTAATGAACAGAGATGTTATTTTAGTGCCAGGAATGTCTGCCTTGTTTATTATGGACCCTATTTTGAAATTGGCATCGTTTGAAATTTGTGAGAAATTGGCCAAATTGCAATTTTCTGACCACTATTTTGGGTAGTTGAAATTGGTAAATAGGCAGTTTCTTGTACTCAATCGATAGAAGAAATGGAGTTCTAGTGAAATAGCTATAATTTTAATAGAATGAAACATTGGAATTTACCGAAAATAAGGCTCAAAGTGGGCGAAATCGCCAATGCGTAAATGTCATGGATACCGCTAACTTCGCGAAAGCATAATTCTGTTAGTTTTCGATCAAATTTCATCATTTTTGTGGCGTTATGACCGGAAAAAGATTCTCTATCATTTCATAAGAATTTTTTTTTTTTTTAAATTCGTGGACCCTGAGAACGAGTTTCAGAGAGACCCCTTGGACCCCCAAAGGGTTAATGGTCTTAATATAGGGTGCAAGGTCAATAGTATTTATTTGTAGAAAGTCAGGTATGGTAGGTATCATAGCCCATCTGGCCACCCCACCCACACATAATATACTAGGCATTTAAAACAGCAATGTAAACAAACAGACTAACGTGGCTGGTGGGTTGATACACGTTCATTTCCATATTTGTAAAGCTTATATCACAATACAAACACTTTACATTGTGTACAAGTTGTCTCCACATTGGTACAGTAGAATAAACAAAAACACTCAAATTTTTAACCCTTTCACTGTCGAGACCCCTGCTCACAAACTTGCTGTGTTGAAGAATTTAAAAAAAAAAAAAAAAATTTCTTATGAAATGACAGAGAATCTTTTCCTGATGGTAATGACACCAAAATTATGAAATTTGATGGAAAACTTACGGAATTATGCTCTCACGAAATTAGTGGTCTCGGCGATATACGTACACACATCGGCGATTTTGCCCACTTTGAGCCCTATTTTTGGCCAATTTCATTGTTTCAGTTGATTCAACTACCCAAAAAAGTGGCAAGAAATTGGCAATTTGGCCAATTTCACACAAGTTTCAAAAGATGCCAATTTCAAAATAGGGTCTAGAATAAACAATGCAGACATTCCTGGCACTAAAATCCCATTTTCTTTGTTCATTAGTCATGTCTCCAGGCCCCTCTTATATTGCTCTTGCTTTCCATTTTGAATTTTCATTCACACAAAAAATAGAAGATTTACTGTTATGCAGACTACTGCATTATATAATTGTATAAATAATGTCAACCCATTCGTGACTGCGTATTAGACTGGACAGTTGGACACGTATTGAGCGGTGACGTCATTTGCTTACTCCTGAACATTGGCAAAAATTGAACATTTCCACTACTTTGAGCTCAATTTCAAGGTACTTTTTTTGTGAAACCAGTCAAAAATCATCTCTATTTCTATAATATGTTTTCCATTCTATCAAATGAGACCAAGAAAACGAGAATACAATCATAAATACCAAACAAAAATACACCTCAAAGCTGGTGTTTTAATCCAAAAAGTGTTTTTTTTCTCATTATGCACTGCGTGCTGAAGGATACTTTTAAAAGGAATGACGCTCTGAGTGAAGGCATACAAAAGGAATAATTTTCTACAGTTACCCATAGTAATACTATTGTGTATACATTTTCTTTGGAGTTGGACTAGAGAAAATGTTATTCTTTCTGACACTTCGATGACTGCAAAAACATCTCATATTTATGTTAATTTATTATACTGTGGGTGTAATTTATCATGTTTATGTGTTATGTAGCATGTTTATTATATAATTTTGAAAAAAAATATACAGTGGACCCTCGGTTAACGAATACCCCGGAAATCGTGCAATTATGTAAGTATAATTTTGTAAGTTCTTGTGGAAGTGTATTTTTGGGGGTCTGAAATAGACTAACCTACGTGAAATTTTTCCTTAAGGGAGTAAATTCGTTCGGTAATGGCACTTGAGCAGACTTCAGGAGTGAAGTTTTTACGAAACTCGGGGGTCCACTGTAGATGGATTAAGCAAAATGTCTATACAGTGGAACCCCGACTTTCGAACATAATCCGTTCCAGGAGCTAGTTCTCGAACTCGAAACGTTCGAAAGTCGAATCAATATTTCCCATAAGAAATAATGGAAATACAATTAATTCGTTCCTGCTGTCAGGAGGCATGACAAAATAGTACTTCACTATGACGCTATTATCAACTCGACAGCTTATTTATCTATCACAATTCATCTAATATGACATAATAAACAATATAAATAACATAAAAACTTGATATACTCTAGAATGAATAAAATATGTATGTCATTACGAATGTGGTGGCGGGGGAGGACGGTAGTGGCGGGCATTCTTGTTCCAGCTATGAAAACGTCTTCCCATTCTTTCTTCCTTCAGACGTGTTAGTATAAGAGAAAACGAAGTTTGCAATGCTAACTGCATTAGATCACTTCTTTCATAAGAAAACCATAATATACAAATGAAAGGTGTACGTACACCATTTACATACCTTGCAGAAGATAGGCAGAGCAGCTTATGCTGTCAGGAGTTTATTTCGTTTCGTCCTTTTTCTATCGCTTAATCGCTACACTCTTAATGCTACACTTAATACTACACTTTGTCACTGAACTTTACTGGTGGTAGAGGCAGTGGTGAGGCAGTGGTGATGAGAGGCAGTGGTGGTGAGAGGCAGTGGTGGTGAGAGGCAGTGGTGCTTGTTCATTGGTTGAGGCAGTGTTAGAGGCAATGGTGATGAGAGGCAGTGGTGGTAAGAGGCAGTCTTAATGTAGAGTGAGAGGTGAGTAAACAAGATTAAATGAATAAACGAGAGAGAATGAGAGTGTAGAAGGTTCAGGAGTTTTGTAAACAAACCAGTTGTTGTTGTTGTTGCTGCTACTGCTGCTGCTGTTACCAGCCTGGACAGGAATGAATTCTGTTCACTCCGTGTAGCCAACTGGAAATAAGTGATCTAATGCATGATCTAAACTCCGTTTTCTCTTATACTAACACGCCTGAAGGAGGAAAGAATGGGAAGATGTTTTCATAGCTGGACCAAGTATGCCCGCCACCACATTCGTAATGACATACATATTTTATTCATTCTAGAGTGTATATCAGGTTTTTATGTTGTTTATTATGTCATATTAGATGAATTGTGATAGATAAATAAGCTGTCGAGTTGATAATAGCGTCATAGTGAAGTACTATTTTGTCATGCCTCCTGACAGCAGGAACGGATTAATTGTAGTATTTCCATTATTTCTTATGGGAAATATTGATTTGATTTTCAAACATTTCGAGTTAAGAACAAGCTCCTGGAACGGATTATGTTCGATTTCCGAAGGTCCATTGTATATTGGTCTCACAGGCCATAAAAGTTACTTGAAAAAATAAAATGTTAAAAAATATAAGAAAAAAGTAGAAAAAAAAATATTACCAGGTGACTGGCAGTCGGCGATGTTGCCGTAAGCAGTTCACTTTGTCAACTTCATGCCTCCATATCTCGGTAAGTATTGATCGCAAAAAATTTATTTTTAGCCTATAATGATCGCAAAAATTATATTTTTAGCCTATAAAACTCGGAAAAAAACTATCATTTCATAAGAAAAAATAATTTTTTTTTTTTCAAATATTTTTCAACCCTGAGAACGAGTTTGGGAGAGGGCCTCTCGACCCTGAAAGGGTTAACTATAGTTTTACATACACAAAACAATGATAACTAAATAAAATGACTAATGAAATGGATAAATAAACATTTAACATCACATTTACCTTTATTGAAGACTCTTGTTGGCATATGGAAGACAGGGAGGAGGAGAGAGGAAGGACTGATTATTAAAGCATACAACGGGTGGGGTTAGAACTCGCGATCAGAGAGTCTCTAAACTCCAGACCATCGCGTTAGCCACTGGGCCAGCTAGCATCAATAAGATTCATCCAACTAGGTATATGCCTATACTAACCTTCCTATGTGTAGAAATATACCTAGTTGGATAAATCTTATTGAAGCTAGCTGGCCCAGTGGCTAACACGACAGTCTGGAGTTTTGAGACTCTCTGATCGTGGGTTCTAACCCCACCCGTGGTATGGTTTGTTTGCAATCATGTCATTACAATTTTGTGAGTCATATAGACTGATTATTGTTTGAAAGGGGAATCCCCCTACATAAGGACTTCAGGTATAAAGTCCCTATTCGGGGTTACTTCCCTTCTTTGTCTTTTACTGGCACTAGGACCAGCTTGAGGATGGGTGTTATAGTGCTCTCCCAGAGCACTATAACACCCATCCCGTACTCTCCCAGAGCACTATAACACCCATCCTGTACTCTCCCAAAGTACTGCAACACCTGTAAACAAGTTTTGTAAACAATATAATGATACTAATGTTTGTGTGATTATTGTGTTGCATACAATGAGTGTATATATATAAAGTGGACCCCGAGTTACGAACACCCCGGAAATCGTACAATTATGTAAGTACAGTGGCCCCTCGGTTTTCGCCAAAAATTCGTTCCAGAATGCTGCTCAAGTGCCATTACCGAACGAATTTACTTCCTTAAGAAATAATGTCACATAGATTAGTCTATTTCAGACCCCCAAAAATACACTTGCAACAGCACTTACGAAAATACACTTACATAAATGTTCGAGTTTGGAGATGCACGAAAACCGAGGGACCACTGTACAGTGGACCCCCGGCTAACGATCAAAATTCATTGCAGAAGCCTGCTCAAGTGCCATTACCGAACGAATTTACTTCCTTAAGAAATAATGTCACGTAGGTTACTCTATTTCAGACCCCCAATAATACACTTCCCAATAATACACTTCCACAAGCACTTACAATATTATACTTACATAATTGTATGATTTCTGGGGTGATAGTTAGCCGGGGGTCCACTGTATAATATTGTAAGTGCTTTTGTAAGTGTATTTTTGGGGGTCTGAAATGGGCTAACCTCCCCTGTCGCACAAAAAAAACTGTCCGGAGGTCTGTTTCTGGCATCTCTTTAACCAGTAAATGGTCCAAACGTATATATACCTTCACCACCCCAGTGCCCCGAATATTTTGAAAAAAAAACACTTTTTTTTTTTTACATAGAAATAAAGAGCACATTTTTCTAAGTGTTTTTTTTTTTCAACAAGTTGGCCGTCTCCCACCAAGGCAGGGTGACCCAAAAAGAAAGAAAATCCCCAAAAAGAAAATACTTTCATCATCATTCAACACTTTCACCACACTCATACATAATCACTGTCTTTGTAGAGGCTCTCAGATACGACAGCTGAGAATAGTCCCTCCCAGCTGTCACTATCCCAGACCCCTCCTTTAAAGTGCAGGCATTGTACTTCCCATTTCCAGGACTAAAGTCCAACTAAATCAATTAACTGGTTTCCCTGAATCCCTTCACAAAATGTTACCCTGCTCACACTCCAACAGCTCGTCAGGTCCCAAAAACCATTAGTCTCCATTCACTCCTATCTAACACGCTCACACATGCTTGCTGGAAGTCCACCTCGCCCACAAAACCTCCTTTACCCCCTCCCTCCAACCTTTTCTAGGACGACCCCTACCCCGCCTTCCTTCCCCTACAGATTTATACGCTCTCCAAGTCATTCTACTTTGATCCATTCTCTCTAAATGACCAAACCACCTCAACAACCCCTCTTCAGCCCTCTGACAAATACTTTTAGTAACTCCACACCTCCTAATTTCCACATTCCAAATTTTCTGCATAATATTTACACCACACATTGCCCTTAGACAGGACATCTCCACTGCCACCACCTCCTCCTCACTGCAGCATTTGCAACCCATGCTTCACACCCATATAAGAGTGTTGGTACCACTATACTTTCGTACATTCCCTTCTTTGCTTCCATGGATAACGTTTTTTTGTCTCCACAGATACCTCAACGCACCACTCACCTTTTTTCCTACATCAATTCTATGGTTAACTTCATCCTTCATAAACCCATCTGCTGACACTTCAACTCCCAAATATCTGAAAACATTTACTTCTTCCATAATCCCTCTCTCCAATGTGATATCCAATTTTTCTTTATTTAAATCGTTTGATACCCTCATCACCTTACTCTTATCTATGTTCACTTTCAACTTTCTACCTTTACACACCCTCCCAAACTCGTCCACTAACCTTTGCAACTTTTCTTTAGAATCTCCTATAAGCACAGTATCATCAGCAAAAAGTAACTGTGTCAACTCCCATTTTGCATTTAATTCCCCATAATTTAATCCACCCCTCTCCCCAACACCCTAGCATTTACTTCTTTACAACCCCATCTATAAATATATTAAACAACCATGGTGACATTACACATTCCTGTCTAAGACCTACTTTTACCGGAAGTAATCTCCTCTCTCCTACACACCCTAACCTGAGCCTCACTATCCTCATAAAAACTCTTTACAGCCTTCAGTAACTTACTACCTATTCCATACACTTGCAACATTTGCCACATTGCTCCCCTATCCACTCTTATCATATGACTTTTCTAAATCCATAAATGCAATGAAAACTTCTCTACCTTTATCTAAATACTGTTCACATATATGCTTCACTGTAAACACTTGATCTACACATCCCCTACCCACTCTAAAAGCCTCCTTGCTCATCTGCAATCCTACTCTTGTCTTACCTCTAATTCTTTCAATAATAACCCTGCCATACACTTTACCTGGTATACTCAGTAAACTTATTCCCCTATAATTCTTACACTCTCTTTTATCCCCCTTCCCTTTATATAAAGAACTATACATGCTCTATGCCAATCCCTAGGTACCTTCCCCTCTTTCATACATTTATTAAACAAAAATACCAACCACTCCAGCACTATATCCCCCCCCTGCTTTTAACATTTCTGTCATGATTCTAAGTGTTATAGGATAAAAAAAAAAATTTAGGGTCAGTACTTACCGAGATATGAGGCTGAGAAGTTGGCACTGGATGCTCACCTGACGGCAACATCGAGTCCTGTCACTATACCTTTTTTTCTCGTTTTTATATTATTTTATATAATTTTTATGTTCTGATAATTACAATTTATAGTAGTTCTTTATTCTAACACTATTATTAGGTACTGAAATTGTACTCAAATTGTTACAAACACACTGACAGGTGGACATTTACACCTGCCTTGGTCATTTACTATTGTCCAGGAATATATACAAAGTATTTATAGGTCCAAGCAAAGTTTTGGATACATGGGAGTATATAATAATAATAATAATAATAATAGGAATAATAATACAGTGGACCCCCGGTTTATGATAGTCTCCAAACTCGCCCTTTTATGTAAGTTTATTTTTGTAAGTGCTTTTGTAAGTGTATTTTTGGGGGGTCTAAAAAGACTAATCTAATTTACATTATTCCTTATGGGAACAAATTCGTTCGGTAATGGCACTTGAACAGCATTCTGAAACGAAATAATGACGTAATCCGGGGGTCCACTGTATTAATAAAAATAATAATACAGTGGACCCTCGGAAATCGAACACTCCCAACTCGCCCTTTTATTGGTGTATTTTTGGGGTTCTGAAACGGACTAATCTAATTTACATCATTCCTTATGGGAATAAATTCATTTGGAAACAGCACTTGAACAGCATTCTGGAATGAAGAATGTTCGATTTCCGGGGGTCCACTGTAATAGGAATAATAATAATAAAAATTTTTTTTTTTTTTTTATTAACACATCGGCCGATTCCCACCAAGGCAGGGTGGCCCGAAAAAGAAAAACTTTCATCATCATTCACTCCATCACTGTCTTGCCAGAGGGGTGCAACATTCATCACCCATGCTTCACACCCATATAAGAGTGTTGGTATAACTATACTCTCATACATTCCCCTCTTTACTTCCATGGACAAAGTTCTTTGTCTCCACAGACTCCGAAGTGCTCCACTCACCCTTTTTCCCTCATCAATTCTATGATTCATCCTTCATAGACCCATCTGCTGACATGTCCATTCCCAAATATCTGAATACATTCACCTCCTCCATACTCTCTCCCTCCAATCTGATATCCAATCTTTCGTCACCTAATCTTTTTGTTATCCTCATCACCTTATTCTTTCCTATATTCACTTTCAATTTTCTTTTACACACCCTACCAAATTCATCTACCAACCTCTACAACTTCTCTTCAGAATCTCCCAAAAGCACAGTGTCATCAGCAAAAAGCAACTGTGACAACTCCCACTTTGTATTTGATTCTTTATCCTTTAACCCAAAACCTCTTGCCAAGACCCTCGCATTCACTTCTCTTACAACCCCATCTATAAATATATTGAACAACCACGGTGACATCACACATCCTTGTCTAAGGCCCACTTTTACTGGGAAATAGTCCCCCTCCCTCCTACACACTCTAACCTGAGCCTCACTATCCTCATAAAAACTCTTCACTGCTTTCAGTAACCTACCTCCTATTTCATACACTTGCAACATCTGCCACATTGCCCCCCCCCCTATCCACCCTATCATACGCCTTATCCAAATCCATAAATGCCACAAAAACCTCTTTACCCTTATCCAAATACTGTTCACCTTAATGTTTCACTATAAACACTTGGTCTACACACCCCCTACCTTAAAGCCCCCTCTTGTTCATCTGCTATCCTGCTTTCTGTCTTACTCTTAATTCTTTCAATAATAACTCTACCATACACTTTACCAGGTACACTTAACAGACTTATTCCCCTATAATTTTTGCACTCTCTTTTGTCCCCTTTGCCTTTATACAAAGGAACAATACACGCTCTCTGCCAATCCCTAGGTACCTTACCCTCTTCCATACATTTATTAAATAATAGCACCAACCACTCCAAAACTATATCCCCACCTTCTTTTAACATTTCTATCTTTATCCCATCAATCCCAGCTGCCTTACCCCCTTTCATTCTACCCACTGCCTCACGAACTTCCCCCACTCACAACTGGCTCTTCCACACTCCTACAAGATGTTATTCCTCCTTGCCCTATACACGAAATCACAGCTTCCCTATCTTCATCAACATTTAACAACTCCTCAAAATATTCCCTCCATCTTCCTGATACCTCTAACTCTCCATTTAATAGCTCTCCTCTCCTATTTTTAACTGTCAAATCCATTTGTTCCCTAGGCTTCCTCAACTTATTAATCTCACTCCAAAACTTTTTCTTATTTTCAACAAAATTTATTGATAACATATCACCCACTCTCTCATTTGCTCTCTTTTTACATTGCTTCACCACTCTCTTAACCTCTCTTTTTCTCTCCATATACTCTTCCCTCCTTGCATCACTTCTACTTTGTAAAAACCTCTCGTATGCTAACCTTTTCTCCCTTACTACTCTCTTTACATCATCATTCCACCAATCGATCTTCTTCCCTCCCGCACCCACTCGCCTGTAACCACAAACTTCTGCTGAACACTAACGCTACATTTTTAAATTTACCCCATACATCTTCAATCCCATTGCCTATTGACAACACAATAAGTGTCAGGGGCCCAAGATTGTTCAACTGCCTCCCAGCATACATCAGGGGGATTACCAACAAACCCCTGGCTGTCTTCAAGCAGGCACTGGACAGGCACCTCAAGTCGGTACCTGATCAGCCGGGCTGTGGTTCGTACGTTGGACTGCGTGCAACCAGCAGTAACAGCCTGGTTGATCAGGCTCTGGTCCAACAGGAGGCCTGGTCACAGACCGGGCCACGGGGGTGTTGACCCCTGGAATTCTCTCCAGGTAGACTCCAGGTAGACACTCTCACTAGCCCATCTATCCTCCAATAGTTGTTTATATCTTACCCTAACTGCCTCCTCTTTTAGTTTATAAACCTTCACCTCTCTCTTACTTACTGCTTCTATTTTCCTTGTATCCCATATACCTTTTACTCCCACTGTAGCTATAACTAAAAAGTGATCTGATATATCTGTGGCCCCTCTATAAACATGTACATCCTGAAGTCTACTCAACAGTCTTTTATCTACCAATACGTAGTACAACAAACTACTGTCATTACGCCCTACATCATATCTTGTGTACTTATTTATCCTCTTTTTCTTAAAATATGTATTACCTATAACTAAACCCCTTTCTATACAAAGTTCAATCAAAGGGCTCCCATTATCATTTACACCTGGCACTCCAAACTTACCTACCACACCCTCTCTACATGTTTCTCCTACTTTAGCATTTAGGTCCCCTACCACAATTACTCTCTCACTTGGTTCAAAAGTTCCTATACATTCGCTTAACATCTCCCAAAATCTCTCTCTCTCCTCTACACTCCTCTCTTCTTCAGATGCATACACGCTTATTATGACCCACTTTTCGCATCCGACCCTTATTTTAATCCACATAATCCTTGAATTTACACATTTATATTCCCTCTTCTCCTTCCATAACTGATCTTTCAACATTATTGCTACCCCTTCCTTAGCTCTAACTCTCTCAGATACTCCTGACTTAATCCCATTTATTTCTCCCCACTGAAACTCTCCTACCCCCTTCAGCTTTGTTTCGCTTAGGGCCAGGACATCCAACTTCTTTTCATTCATAACATCAGCAATTATCTCTTTCTTATCATCCGCACTACATCCACGCACATTCAAACAACCCCCAGTTTTATAGTTTTTCTTCTTCTCTTTTTTAGTAAATGTGTACAGGAGAAGGGGTTACTAGCCCATTGCTCCCGGCATTTTAGTCGCCTCATACGACACGCATGGCTTACGGAGGAAAGAATCTTTTCCACTTCCCTATGGACAATAGAGAAAATAAAAAAGAACAAGAGCTATTAACCCTTTACCGGGCAGGACCGTGTACAGACGGTCCTAAACACGTGTTTTTGCGCGTGTCATCCTACTCCCCCAGCCCATCTAGGTTCCTATTCTCTATATCTGACCAATCACAAGCCTTCTGTGAGTCGCTCCAGCAGTGAGACCGGCATCTGCTCGCTTCCCATTGGTTGAGAGACCAAAATGTAAACACTTCCCGCTTTATGTCACCCAGAGCCGAATTTTTGCTCTTGTTCCACTCATATACACTGTGATTATACTCTCTACAATGTCGGTAAGTACTAATTGTTGTGTCCAGTGTGTAAATGAATAGTTTAGGCATATTTTGAGATATAGATATAGATATGCATAATATGAGTGTACCATGCAATTGAAAAAAGTGCAACAAAAGAGGACCGTGTACAGACGGTCCCGCCCGTCAGGGCCACATTTTAAATTTCAGTAAATAAATATTTATATAAAAATTTCTAGTGCATATATGAATTCTGTAGTGGTCTGGGTGTGTACAGAACATTCTTATTGTCATTCCAGATCAATGAGAAATTGTTCTATTGTGAACCCTTCCAACAGAAGTTCAAATATCTCTGCATTTTGGTGGAAAGTGACTCAGATCCAGAACCAGATGACCTGTTGCCATCTCCAGTGCAGTACCAACGTGCAGAAAGGCCTGATGACAGTGTGAGGTTTGACCAAAATGATAGGTTTGATAAAATGCTAGGTCACTGGCCAGTGCAAGGCAGAATATTTACATGCAATTATTGCAGCAAAACGAAAATCATGTCACATCCTCATTTTTGTGTGCCATATGCAAGGTAAATCTATGCATCAAGAAGGAAAGAAATTGCTTCATAGCCTTTCATTGTAGCAATTAGTGATCAAGAATGATTGTTTTTTCTCAGGAAATTCAGGAATATGGGACTTGAAAGTTTTATCCCTTTGCAATGTGTCCATGTTGCTCTTTGGTTCACTTTCATATTTTTTATACATACAAAATGTTTGGAAACAAGTTCCATTTGTGTTTTTGATATTGTCTATTAGTATAATAAAATAGAAAAATACTTATTTGGTGTTTTATTAACAATTGCAAATTTGCAACATTCAGAATTTGACACCCTTTAACGGTCAGGACCGTCTGTAGACGGTCCTTGAATATTGGCAATTGCGTGAAAAGTTTTTTTTAGAATTTCAATTATATGGGCTCATTATCCTTACATTGAGTTACTCTATCCACTCATTTGAAATACATTTCAAAATTATCATTTTCCAGGGAGTGCCCAGTAAAGGGTTAAGAAAAAGAAGAAAAACCTAGATGTGTGTATGTATATATATGCATGTGCATGCCTGTGTAGTGTGACCTAAAGTGTAAGTAGAAGTAGCTAGATATACCAGTTATCCAGCGTGTTTATGAGACAGAAAAAAGACACCAGCAATCCTACCATCATGTAAAACAGTCACCTCTCAGGACGGTAGTACCTCCCTGGGTGGTTGCTGTCTACCAACCTACTACCTGTAATAATAATAATAATAATAATAATAATAATAATAATAATAAGTTCCCTTGAAGCATGATGGAAGATAAGTCAGTCCACTGCTGACAGTGATAAGATAAGTGGTGACATTTGATGAGCATACACGAGGGTGCAGTGACATAAGGGGTGACATTTGATGAGCATCCCCCTCTGTTTTCACTGTTACACGAACATATCTGTCTGTCTGTCTGTCTGTATCTGTCTGTCTGTATCTGTCTGTCTGTCTGTCTCTGTCTGTCTGTCTGTCTCTGTCTGTCTGTCTGTCTCTGTCTGTCTGTCTGTCTCTGTCTGTCTGTCTGTCTCTGTCTGTCTGTCTGTCTCTGTCTGTCTGTCTGTCTCTGTCTGTCTGTCTGTCTCTGTCTGTCTGTCTGTCTGTCTGTCTGTCTGTCTCTGTCTGTCTGTCTGTCTCTGTCTGTCTGTATCTGTCTGTCTGTCTGATCTGTCTGTCTGTCTGTATCTGTCTGTCTGTCTGTATCTGTCTGTCTGTATCTGTCTGTCTGTATCTGTCTGTCTGTATCTGTCTGTCTGTATCTGTCTGTCTGTATCTGTCTGTCTGTATCTGTCTGTCTGTATCTGTCTGTCTGTATCTGTCTGTCTGTATCTGTCTGTCTGTATCTGTCTGTCTGTATCTGTCTGTCTGTATCTGTCTGTCTGTATCTGTCTGTCTGTATCTGTCTGTCTGTATCTGTCTGTCTGTATCTGTCTGTCTGTATCTGTCTGTCTGTATCTGTCTGTCTGTATCTGTCTGTCTGTATCTGTCTGTCTGTATCTGTCTGTCTGTATCTGTCTGTCTGTATCTGTCTGTCTGTATCTGTCTGTCTGTATCTGTCTGTCTGTATCTGTCTGTCTGTATCTGTCTGTCTGTATCGCTGTCTGTATCTGTCTGTCTGTATCTGTCTGTCTGTATCTGTCTGTCTGTATCTGTCTGTCTGTATCTGTCTGTCTGTTATCTGTCTGTCTGTATCTGTCTGTCTGTATCTGTCTGTCTGTATCTGTCTGTCTGTATCTGTCTGTCTGTATCTGTCTGTCTGTATCTGTCTGTCTGTATCTGTCTGTCTGTATCTGTCTGTCTGTATCTGTCTGTCTGTATCTGTCTGTCTGTATCTGTCTGTCTGTATCTGTCTGTCTGTATCTGTCTGTCTGTATCTGTCTGTCTGTATCTGTCTGTCTGTATCTGTCTGTCTGTATCTGTCTGTCTGTATCTGTCTGTCTGTATCTGTCTGCTGTACTCTGCTGTATCTGTCTGCTGTATCTGTCTGTCTGTATCTGTCTGTCTGTATCTGTCTGCCTGTATCTGTCTGCCTGTATCTGTCTGCCTGTATCTGTCTGCCTGTATCTGTCTGCCTGTATCTGTCTGCCTGTATCTGTCTGCCTGTATCTGTCTGCCTGTATCTGTCTGCCTGTATCTGTCTGCCTGTATCTGTCTGCCTGTATCTGTCTGCCTGTATCTGTCTGCCTGTATCTGTCTGCCTGTATCTGTCTGCCTGTATCTGTCTGTCTGTATCTGTCTGTCTGTATCTGTCTGTCTGTATCTGTCTGTCTGTATCTGTCTGTCTGTATCTGTCTGTCTGTATCTGTCTGTCTGTATCTGTCTGTCTGTATCTGTCTGTCTGTATCTGTCTGTCTGTATCTGTCTGTCTGTATCTGTCTGTCTGTATCTGTCTGTCTGTATCTGTCTGTCTGTATCTGTGTCTGTCTGTATCTGTGTCTGTCTGTATCTGTGTCTGTCTGTATCTGTGTCTGTCTGTATCTGTGTCTGTCTGTATCTGTGTCTGTCTGTATCTGTGTCTGTCTGTATCTGTGTCTGTCTGTATCTGTGTCTGTCTGTATCTGTGTCTGTCTGTATCTGTGTCTGTCTGTGTCTGTGTCTGTCTGTGTCTGTCTGTCTGTGTCTGTCTGTCTGTGTCTGTCTGTCTGTGTCTGTCTGTCTGTGTCTGTCTGTCTGTGTCTGTCTGTCTGTGTCTGTCTGTCTGTGTCTGTCTGTCTGTGTCTGTCTGTCTGTGTCTGTCTGTCTGTGTCTGTCTGTCTGTGTCTGTCTGTCTGTGTCTGTCTGGTCTGTCTGTCTGTCTGTCTGTGTCTGTCTGTCTGTGTCTGTCTGTCTGTTTTCTGTCTGTCTGTGTCTGTCTGTCTGTGTCTGTCTGTCTGTGTCTGTCTGTCTTGTCGTGTCTGTGCTGTCTGTCTGTTTTCCTGTGTTGTCTGTCTGTCTGTGTGTCTGTCTGTCTGTCTGTGTGTCTGTCTGTCTGTGTCTGTCTGTCTGTGTCTGTCTCTGTCAAGCTCTCTGTCAAGCTCTCTGTCTGTCTCTGTCAAGCTCTCTGTCTGTCTCTGTCAAGCTCTCTGTCTATCTGTCAAGCTCTCTGTCTATCTGTCAAGCTCTCTGTCTATCTGTCAAGCTCTCTGTCTATCTGTCAAGCTCTCTGTCTATCTGTCAAGCTCTCTGTCTATCTGTCAAGCTCTCTGTCTATCTGTCAAGCTCTCTGTCTATCTGTCAAGCTCTCTGTCTATCTGTCAAGCTCTCTGTCTATCTGTCAAGCTCTCTGTCTATCTGTCAAGCTCTCTGTCTATCTGTCAAGCTCTCTGTCTATCTGTCAAGCTCTCTGTCTATCTGTCAAGCTCTCTGTCTATCTGTCAAGCTCTCTGTCTATCTGTCAAGCTCTCTGTCTATCTGTCAAGCTCTCTGTCTGTCTGTCAAGCTCTCTGTCTGTCAAGCTCTCTGTGTATCTGTCTGTCCGTCTAGCGTCTAGCTCTCCCGTCTCGGAGAGATCCACTCCTGAACGAACACGTCTGGTTCCTGAGCAAGTGTAAATACGTATTTGCCAGTCATGTTTACACATTATATCTACAAGCAGAGTATAACACTTTGTCTGGATTTTTTGGGTTATCCTAGGAAATTCACACTATGTATAATTGTATTTGTGTACCTGTGAGACAGAGATAGACAGAGTCAGATAGAAAGAGATAGACAGAGACAGATAGACAAAGATAGACAGAGACAGACAGACAGAGACAGAGATAGACATAGATACAGACAAACAGATGGAGATAGAGCCAGCCAGCCAGCCTGCCGAACACACATTACACATTCCAGAATTGTTTCTCTTTACTTAGGGCATAGGTTATAAGACATTCTGAAAGGGTGTTGCACAAATGTTGCACATGGGTTATTATCAAGGTTTTTGATATTTCCTCGACCACTTATGGCCACATCCACCTCAGAGCCACTAAACACTGGGTCAACATCACTTTCCCATTAAAATGGGAGAGTTAATACTACATGAAATCAGTGAATCCCATGTGTTTGCCACGCTGTTTGCTCTAGCTGGCGCTCAATTGAACGGGTGCTCCCACAAAGTACAAAGTGGTCCCAGATTTTTTTAATACAGCGCACACCAAGGGCTAAGACCCATTCTATGCTGACCAGGCATCTCAGGCCAATCGTGCCAAATTTGGAGGCAGGAAAAATAAAACGTAAATATACGTTTGGGGCAGTAGCGGTACTAACATATATATACGTTTGGACCGTTTACGGGTTAAGATTTGCCTGAAGTGGGACAAAGTTTTGTCACTGAACATGTTGCAGATATGGCTTGTTTCAGCTTGGTCAGGGGGATATTTCTCCACAAAACTTTGCACCTCTCTCCACTTTGCACAAATGTCCTTAATCGCCGAAGAAGGCACCTTCTTCCTTCTCTCTTCCTCCTCCTCTAAACCAATTTCCTCAGCTGTGGTCTGTTGCTGTTGCAGATGAAGGTCTTGCAGCTCTTCAGTGGTTAGCTCTTCCTTGTGGTCCTCCACCAACTCTTCCACATCCTCGCCACTCACCTCCAACCCCATGGACTTCCCCAAAGACACAATAGATTCCACAACATTCAGAGGGTTGACAGGGTCAGGGTCAGCCTCAAACCCTTCAAAATCCTTGTCGAGGACACATTCTGGCTCACTCACAGAGACAGAGCCAGACTGACTCACGCACGTGGCATTCTGGGCGGGTGAACACGTCCAATACGGCCGATTTCCGAGTTGCTGGCTGAAATCCAGGATAAAATTTCGACCAAAAAAGCAGCTGAAATCCAATTTGGCCAATATCTACACTAGTCGATATCTGGGGGTCCATTATATATATAAAATATGAAATAACTTTAAAACACTTGAAATTTTGGAAAGTTTCCAAACATGATGGAGAGATGTGGTGCTGACGAAGAATGTAAACAAACTGGGTGGGGCGCGGTGACTGTATTAGAAAGACAGAGGGAGCTGTATCACAAGTTTTGGTCATAATTTGAAATGTCCGTATTAGCGGAACATCCAAAAGTGAAACGCCGTAAAGCAGGGCCCTGCTGTAAATCCAAAATTATTTGCAAGGTTGTTTTGCTAATATATTAAAAAATGTTACAGTGTTTGTGCTATGATAAATTACTCTAAAAGAACAGAGGAGTGATGCATGAGTACACTTCAGCAAATGGTTCCTGTAACAACTTACACGATGAAAGAAAAAATTTAGCCATACCTGTCTATTGATGAGTCTCTGTTGAGCCAGTATAAGTGTATCCAGTGACAGGTTAGTTTTGACAGACTCTACTAGGCCCGAGACATGAAATGAAATAGACTCCGAGTCCACACGCACCTGCATGTGTTTAAACCTAAGGAAACAAGAGAAAATAGAGTATGAACGCTGTCTATTATTATTATTTACTGTAAATTTCTAAGAGGAGTTTTATTATTACTGTCATAAATCATGTGAAGTGCTAAACCTGTAAGGGTCATACTGCACCCCCAATAGATTGCTCAATATGTCGCCATACTCCCTTTGTCAGACTATCGAAATCATCATCATCACCAGTCCTATTAGATACCAGCATCACTTCCAAAGATGTCAACAGCTTAGTTCTACTTTACATATGGATAGTTAGGAATAAAACAGAGGATAGTTTATTCTAATCTAACAATTTTTCTTTTAAATTGTTCTGATATAGAGTACCCCATTTGTCTTTAGTTCCCTAACCCCAAGGGGTATGGGTACCCCCCAGTTAAGAACCCCTGACCTAGAGCATAAGGGGTAATGAGGTTTGATCTGATGGGGGGAAGGTGCAATTCATCAGATCAAGAGCCCTAATTTATTAGCATAATTATGTAATTATGAGCACTGCAACATGATGTAAAACAAAAACTTGCAAGTTAAATACCTTTTAGTCCAACTTTTTTAACTGAATACTGTACAATATACAGTGGAACCTTGGTTTTCGTCATTAATTCGTTCCAGAAAGTATGACGGAAATCGAATTTGATGAAAACTGAAGCAATATTTCCCATAAGAAATAATGTAGATCCAATTAATCCATTCCAGACACCCAAAATATTAACAAAAAATACATTTTATAGAGAATAACTATAGTTTTACATACAGAAAACAATGAGAAATAAATATAAAGGACTAATGAAATGGATAAATGAACATTTAATATAACTTTTTGCCTTTATTGAAGACGCGAGGAGGGGAGAGGGAGGAGGAGAGGTTATTGGTTGGAAGGGGAATCCCCCTCCATAAGGACTTCAGTATCAAGTCCCTATCCGGGGTTACTTCCTTTCTTTGTCTTTTACTGGCACTGGACCCCTGTCTCACAAAATAATCTGTCCAGAGAGGTCTGTTTCTGGTGTCTCTTTAGGATTTGCCTAAAATGGGACAAGACATTGTCATTGAACATGTTGCAGACACGGCTTGCAACAGCTTTGTTAGGGTGATATTTTTCCACAAAACTTTGCAACTCACTCCACTTTGCACACATGTCCTTAATCACTGAAGAAGGCACATTCTCCCCTCTCTCTTCCTCCGCCTCTTGAATTCTATCGTGTTTTTCACCTTCTTTATCAAAGGGCTGGCACTCGGAACTTTCTTTGGCCCCATGGTGGCTTGTTTAGCAGTCGCACTCAATAAACAAGCACAAAAAACAATGGATTACGAAATGTTTCAGATAAATGCACAGGGTAATGCTCACTCGACGAGAAACAAAGAATGCGTGGGATGCTTTGTGTGGGCATGGGCAGGCGGACACATTTGGTATGGCGGACCGACAAAAACCAAGGTGATGAACAAAAACTGGGACAAAATTTTGAAGAAAAAAGTAATCGAAAACCGAATTCAACGAAAACCAGGGCAAACGAAAACCAAGGTTTCACTGTAATTTATTCAAACAATACTAAAAGCAAGAAAAACTGCATAGGCCTTATAAAATTTTCAGTTTTTCATGCTTCTGATTATTATTTCCATTAATTTTTATGTTAATAAAACATCTGATAGTAATTACCTCAGTAGTAAATTTCAGAAAAAGTTTCATGCTTTACTATTATTTTAAAAATAATAATTAAGCAAATGTAAGTTTTTAAACCAGAACATGTGATGTTTATTGTTCTCAACTTACTAGATGACAGAGAGATGAGAAGTGGAAATTTTTTGCATCATTAATACAATGGTATAATACCAACAAGTTAATAAGACACGTGTGCAATACCTGAGTAACTTTAGAGATACCCAGGGCATGACCTACTTTAAATAGTGCTCCCAGCCCACATGTGATGATATCTTCAACTACTCCATCTCTTCACATTTTCCACTGGCTCTGGTATAAAAAAGTCACCATTCTCTTGCCTCTGTAATAGCCTAATAAAACCTGCTGTACAGATGAAATATCTCACATTAAAGATACCCAGGTATTGTATGCACTTGTCTCAAGTCATTTTGTGTGTTCGATTCTTTATGTACAACCTGCTAAATAACAAAATGTACTAACAGAAAGTAAGATCAAATTATAAAGAAATATCTAATAATTACCTGAAATTTCCCTCACATTTTTCTTGTCTGACAACAAATTTGACTACTGGTGACATTACCAGTCTGTTGACAACTGTACCAATGAAGAAAAGCCCATATATGCTTACAGTTCCAAGCCATCCTGTCCTACCAAAGAAAATAACTGAGATTACTATAACAGATATACTACAGAAGGAAAAAAATATCAACTTTAAAACATTAACTTTAACCCTTTAACCATCCAAATGCTGATCTATATTCTTATCACTAGCACTACAAACATAGATCAACGTTTAATTTTTCCTTCTTTCATATTTAGCACCAAAGCCCTGATAGGCCTAGGTAGTACAGTGGACCCCCGAGTTTCGTAAACCCCGGAAATCGTACATTTATGTAAGTATAATATTGTAAGTGCTTGTAGAAAAGTATTTTTGGGGGTCTGAAATAGACTAACCTACGTGACATTTTTTCTTAAGGGGGTAAATTCGTTCGGTAATGGCACTTGAGCAGACTTCAGGAGTGAAGTTTTTACGAAACTCGTGGGTCCACTGTATAGAATGGGTCTTAACACTCAGTGTGCACAGTATTAAAAATAATCTGGGACCACTTAGTACAGGTTGGCCATCACTAATCCAGTATCATCGGGATCTGTAGGGTGCCAGATTAGTGATTTTGCCGGATTACAGAGTGGTTAGGTTAGAATACACTTAACCCAACGGCGATATTTACGCATCGGAATTTCAAACACTTTATGCCCTACTTTTGGCCCATTCCATTGTTCCAGTCTACCAAACTCATAGCTACTTCACTAATATTCCTTCTATTCCATCGATTGAGTACAAGCAACCGCGCATTTACCCATTTCAACTACCCAATAAAGAGATCAGAAATCAGTAATTTGGCCAATTTCACACAAATTTCAAGAGATGCCAATTTCAAAATAGGGCCCAGAATAAACAATGCAGAGATTCCTGGCACTAAAACAACATTTTCTCTTTTCATTAGTGATGTCTCCAGGCCCCTCTTATATTACACTTGCTTTCCGTTTTTAATTTTTATTCACACAAAAAAAACTAGAAGATTTACTGTTATGCAAATTACTGCATTATTGTAATAAATGTATAAATAATGTCAACCCATTCGTGACCACATATTAGACTGTCCAGTTGAACACATATTGGACGGTGACGTCATTTGTTTACTCTTAAACATCAGCAAAAATCGAACATTTCCACTACTTTGAGCTCAATTTCAAGGTACAGTGGACCCCCGAGTAACGAGCAAAATTCATTCCAGAAGCCTGCTCAAGTGCCATTACCGAACGAATTTACTCCCTTAAGAAATAATGTCAAGTAGGTTAGTCCATTTCAGACCCCCAAAAATACACTTACAAAAGCACTTACAATATTATACTTACATAATTGTACGATTTCCGGGGTGCTCGTTACTCGGGGGTCCACTGTACTTTCAGTCATGAAGCCAATCAAAACCATATCTATTTCTGTAATATATTTTCCATTCTATTAAATGAGACCAAAAAACGAGAACACAACCATAAAAACCATACAAAAATACACTGCAAAATCGCTGTTTTACACCAAAATCACGGTCACAGTTTTTCTCATTATGCACTGCATGCTGCTGGATTTTTTTTATACAGTAGGGGCCCACTTTACGGCATTTTGCCTTACGGCATTCCACTAATATGGACATTTCAAATTATGACCAAAACACACTATATAGCTCCCCCCACCTGACTTTCTAATACGGTCACCGTGCCCCACCCAGTTTGTTTACATTCTCCGCAAGCACGACCCTCTATTATGTCTAGAATTATTTTTTATTAACACATCGGCCGTCTCCCACCAAGGCAAGGTGGCCAGAAAAAGAAAAACTTTCATCATTCACTCCACTGTCTTGCCAGAAGCACGCTTACACTACAGTTATAAAACTGCAACATTAACACTCCTCCTTCAGAGTGTAGACGAGGGATGAGCAAACTGCGGCCCATGGTCCACATGCGGCCCGTCAAAGGTTTTCATGCGGCCTGAAGAGATCAAGTCATATACTCGCATATATGCAGATGAATGAGCAAAACTTTGTTCATTTTCCTCTGTTGAAAACATGAGCTGTTACACAAGCATTATCAGACAAGTACATTTCCCAGTTGATGGCACTGAAAAGTTTGCCCACCCCTGGTGAAAACACTCTACGTCAAGTCCTAAAAACCATTTGTCTCCATTCACTATTATCTAACATGCTTGCTGTAAGTCCAAGCCCCTTGAACATAAAACCTCCTTTACCCCCTCCCTCCAACCTTCCCTAAGCCGACCCCTAATGCGCATTCCCTCCACTACAGATTTATACACTCTCGAAGTCATTCTATTTTGTTCCATCCTCTCTACATGTCCGAACTACCTAAACAACCCCTCCTCAGCCCTCTGGATAATAGTTTTGGTAATCCCACACCTCCTCCTAATTTCCAAACTACGAATTCTCTGCATTATATTCACACACACACATTGCTCTCATACATGACATCTCCACTGCCTCCAGCCTTCTCCTTGCTGCAACATTCACCACCCATGTTTCACACCCACATAAGAGCGTTGGTATAACTATACATTCCCCTCTTTGCATCCATGGACAAAGTTCTTTGTCTCCACAGACTCCTAAGTGCACTACTCACCTTTTTTCCTTCATCAATTCTATGATTCACCTCATCTTTCATAGACCCATCCACTCGCATTCACTTCTCTTACAACCCCATCTATAAATATATTGAACCACCATGGTGACATCACACATCCTTGTCTAAGGTCCACTTTTACTGGGAAATAGTCCCCCTCCCTCCTACACACTAACCTGAGCCTCACTATCCTCATAAAAACTCTTCAATGCTTTCAGTAACCTACCTCCTATTCCATATACCTGCAACATCTGCCACATTTATAAATAAAATAACTTGTGTCATTTTTTGAATATTGCATCAATAGTGTTACAAGCAGCTGATGTTTAATAACTTAGAAGATTCAGCAGCAGTGCTCAGATAGGATTAAGAAAGCATTTGTTCTCTGCCTAAGTTCTAGTGATCTCTCTTCCACTAGAAATATGGGGTACTGGGCACCAGCAGTGTTGTTATGATTGAGTGGGCAATGTCAGCAGGCACCTTTGGGTAAGAATGCTTCTGGCCATCTGCCCTTTATCCCTGTTCACCATAGAAAACAGTATTCTTGTGACTAAGTAATGGTTACACAAGACAAACACTTCAAGAATTGTCAGACTGAACTAATATTGTAATCTGACATCTGTTGAAATTATGAACAAAAAATATAAGAGGCTACAATTGTAAACAGGAAAAACAGTCAAGAGAATACTAGGAAGTTTTTCACAAATTGGTAGAACGATGGAATTAAAAACAAAAAGGAGGTAGTAACTCCCACAAAAACAAGAAAGTTAAAAATATATGCTGAAGATTGAGACACTTATGCAACTTATGGGAATCTTTATTAAGGAAACGTTTCGCCACACAGTGGCTTCTTCAGTCCAATCACTCTTGTGATGAACTGAACACATCGATTCCAGGCTGAGGGACTGATTACCTCAAACTCCTCCTCTCCTTATCCCTCTCTGCTTTGTATTGGACTGAAGAAGTCACTGTGTGGCGAAACATTTCCTTAATAAAGATTCCCATGTGTTGCATCAGTGTCTCAATCTTCAACTAGTCGGTTTTCAAATCATTTATCATGAAAATATATATGTAACAGAACTGTAAACAAGATACAACAAGCATAGTTCTAATATGTACCTACAAATAGGTAATCAGAAATAAAAATTTAAGAGATTTAATGACTTCTTCTTTCAACAAACCGGCCGTATCCCACCGAGGCAGGGTGGCCCAAAAAGAAAAACGAAAGTTTCTCTTTTTAAATTTAGTAATTTATACAGGAGAAGGGGTTACTAGCCCCTTGCTCCCGGCATTTTAGTCGCCTCTTACAATACGCATGGCATATGGAGGAAGAATTCTGTTCTACTTCCTCATGGAGATTTCATGACTTATGTAAACAAACACTGTACTTTAAGTGAGGAAAATTTACTCACCCTACAAATACTTTGTATGTATAATAACCAATTTGAAATGGTGATATTATGACCTTAGTTGTGATAGTAGACAGAGTTAGACAGAGTCTGTCCACATCCTGAGTCATTCTCTGGTCACTGAAAATAGAAATAGTTGTCAATGAGTGCATATTGATTTAATAGTTGAGTCAAGTATTATACACAGCATAATTAGAATCTGTATGTATGATTGCATTTACGTGCAATTATATATACAGACTGTTACACTAATACATTAATCTGTGGGTCATCTACGTGAATGGTTTTTAGGGTTCTACCCTAGCAGCCCAGCTTGAAATCAGAATACCTTGACTGCCTGATCAACCCAGCAGTCAAGACAGTATTTAAGCTTGCTAGCAGCTGATAACAGCCTATAGGCCAAAATACTGTAACCATCACAACCTGGGTGACCTGGCACTTGTTGAAGGAATTTAGTTCAGTTTCTTCTTGAAAAGCTCTACCTCTGTTCTAGCAATAATTTTTATATTATTCAGATTCAGATTACAGTGGACCCTTGAAAATCGTCTCCCTTGAGAATCGGCGAATTTGAAAATCATCCTCTTTTTTTCTCGGCAAAAAATTGACTTGAAAATCGTCCGTTAACTTGAAAAACGCCGGTCGTCTGAAACGCGTCCGCGTGGCCTCCCCGCCGCCTGGGCACAAACACATTGAGCATCAGTGTGCCATTGTTTACCAGCGAGTGACCACCACCCACGCCGCCACCTACGCATTCATACCATACATTTTGTCAATATTTCATTCGTTTTAGTGCTTGCAACTGCTAAATAAGCTACCATAGGCCCAAAGAAAGCTCCTAGTGCCAGCCCTGTGGCAAAGAAAGTGAGAAACACAATAGAAGTTAAGAAAGAGATCATAGAAAAATAAATATGAAAGTGGTATACGTGTGGCTGATCTTTCCAGGATGTATGGGAAGGCCCATTCAACCATCACTTCCATCTTGTTGAAGAAAAAGGAAATCAAGGAAGCTGATGTTGCGAAAGGGGTGAATATGCTATCGAAAATGAGATTACAAAGAATCGAAGAAGTTGAGAAGTTGTTGCTTTTGTGGATCAGACAAAAAGAGTTAGCAGGAGACAATGTTACACAGTCAATAATTTGTGAAAAGGCAAGGCAGTTGCATAACGATCTCAAAGAAAAGTCCTGGAACGAGTGCTGATGTTGATGAATTCAAGGCCAGCAAAGGCTAATTCGAAAATTTCAAGAAGCGAAGTGGCATACACAATGTTGTAAGGCATGGAGAGGCTGCAAGTTCTGACAAATGTGCAGCTGAAAAATTTGTTCATGAATTCAAGGGGTACATAGAGTCTGAACAATTCAAACCCCAACAAGTGTTCAATTGTGATGAAACAGGCCTCTTTTGGAAGAAAATGCCAGAGGACCTACATTACTCAGGAGGAAAAGGCACTGCGAGGACACAAGCCTATGAAAGACAGGCTAACTCTCATGTTGTGTGGCAATGCTAGTGGTGATTTCAAAGTGAAGCCTTTACTCGTGTATCACTCTGAAAATCCCAGAGTGTTTAAGAGGTACAGTGTTGCGAAGGCTAATTTGTGTGTGTTTTGGAAGGCTAACAGTAAGGCATGGGTCACCAGGGAAATTTTCCTTGATTGGTTCAATGAAGTGTTTGGCCCCAGTGTGAAGAAATACCTCCTGGAAAATAAATTGCCACTTAAGTGCCTCCTGGTAATGGACAATGCTCCTGGTCATCCTCCAGACATGGAAGAGCAAATGGTGAAGGATTTAAAGTTCATCAAAGTGAAGTTCTTGCCCCCTAATACCACTCCTCTCCTCCAGCCCATGGACCAGCAGGTCATTTCAAACTTAAAAAAACTACACCAGAGCAATGTTTCAAAGGTGTTTTGACATAACCTCAGGCCGTACTTTGACCCTAAGAGAGTTCTGGAAAGATCACTTCAATATCGTGCATTGCATACGCCTTATAGGTAAGGCTTGGTAGGAAGTGACTCCCAGGACAATGAACTCTGCTTGGAGACCACTGTGGCCAGATTGTGTTGAAAAGAGGGATTTTGAAGGGTTTGGGGATGACTCTGACAGCCCTATGCCAGTTGTGGAAAAAATTGTGGAATTGGGAGGTTAGTGGTGAGGATGTGGAAGATTTGCTGGTGGACCACGATGAAGAACTAACCACTGAAGAGCTGCAAGACCTTCAACTGCAAGAACAACAGACCAAAGCTCAGGAAATTGCTTCAGAGGAGGAGGAAGGGAGAAGGAAGAAGTTGCTTTCTTCAGAGATTAAGGAGATGTGTACAATGTGGACTAGAATGGAAAAAATTGTGGAGGAGCATCACCCTGACAAAGCTGTTGCAGGCCGTGTATGTGACATGTTCAATGACAATGTCTTGTCACATTTTAGGGACGTTTTAAAGAACCGCCAGAAACAGACCTTTGTGGACAGTTATTTTGCAAGAAAGGCATCCAGTGACTCTCAACCTGGTCCTAGTGCCATTAAAAAACAAAGAAGGGAAGTAACCCCAGAAAAGGACTTGGTACCTGAAATGTTAATGGAAGGGGATTCCCCTTCCAAACACTAGCAACACCTCCACCACCTTCTCCCCTCCTTCCTTCTTCCACACATCAACAACTCTTCAATAAAGGTAAGTGTAAATATATTACTATTTTATACTATGTACAGTATATATCTCATTGTTTTGTGTGTAAATAAATGTACATTTAATGTGTACAAAAAATTTTTTTTACATACTTTTGGGTGTCTGGAACGGATTAATTTGATTTACATTATTTCTTATGGGGAAAATAGATTTGAAAATCGTCCATTTTGAAAATAGGCGGCCTCTCAGGAACGGATTAATCACGATTTTCAAGGGTCCACTGTATTTTATTTCTCTGTAAAGATTACAATGTGTGGTTTACATTTAGAAGACAATAATTACAAAGATGGCCATTAGCATGCCTAGCATGCTTGGGCATGCTAGGCATTTCGAGCAGACTTAACCTTTTCGGGGTCGGTGCCGTACTAGTACGCGTAAATACGAGAGGTCTCAAATTAATAATAATAATAATAATAATAATAATAATAATAATACTTTATTGTGACATGGTACAATGATACATGGTAGACAAGATATATTTCTTAATGAGATGTACATGCCAAAAGCCCCTAATATGCTGTGCATTGCGGGCATTCTTAAGACTACTTTATTCTAGACTACATGGTAAAAAGTTATGGTTGACAATTTATAAAATAAGTATAATTGCATATCTAAGTTATAAAGTTTGAATATAAGTTGAACATATCAATTAATTGCAGCAATGCAACTAATTGAGTGAGATAAAAATTTAAAACAATTAGTTGCATTGCAGTTACAGTTTACGTGCTCATTATAATGTAAATGTTAGGTAATAGTTAGCTTAGTATGTATTATTCATAACAGGTTTTACATTTAAGTGATTAGTCAGGTTTTTACATTAAGTGATTATTCTACTTTGTTGAGAATGTTTGATATTGAGCATTTAGCTTTGGGTGAGAAGGTGATTTTTAGCATCGTTTTGAATTGGGGTACAGGCAGGGTTTCTTTGGCAATGACAGGTAATGAATTCC
>WNWK01021788.1:0-33586 GCA_009830355.1 Cherax destructor | reverse complement strand
GGAAGTCATTCAGTAAGTCAGTAAGTCCGGGGGTAAATCGTGAAGTCATTCAGTAAGTCAGTGAAGTCATTCATAAGTCGTGAAGTCATTCATAAGTCGTAAGTCATTTCAGTAAGTCAGTCAAGTCATTCAGTAAGTCAGTCAAGTCATTCAGTAAGTCAGTCAAGTCATTCAGTAAGTCAGTCAAGTCATTCAGTAAGTCAGTCAAGTCATTCAGTAAGTCAGTCAAGTCATTCAGTAAGTCAGTCAAGTCATTCAGTAAGTCAGTGAAGTCATTCAGTAAGTCAGTCAAGTCATTCAGTAAGTCAAGTCATTCAGTAAGTCAGTCAAGTCATTCAGTAAGTCAGTCAAGTCATTCAGTAAGTCAGTCAAGTCATTCAGTAAGTCAGTCGTCATTCAGTAAGTCAGCCGTCATTCAGTAAGTCAGCAAGTCATTCAGTAAGTCAGTCAAGTCATTCAGTAAGTCAGTCAGTCATTCAGTAAGTCAGTCAAGTCATTCAGTAAGTCAGTCAAGTCATTCAGTAAGTCAGTCAAGTCATTCAGTAAGTCAGCGTCATTC
Organism: Cherax destructor; assembly: GCA_009830355.1. Lineage (NCBI taxonomy): Eukaryota > Metazoa > Arthropoda > Malacostraca > Decapoda > Parastacidae > Cherax > Cherax destructor. The sequence continues at coordinate 33,027 of WNWK01021788.1, read as the reverse complement.
AGTCAGTCAGTCAAGTCATTCAGTCAGTCAAGTTAGTCAGTCAGTCAGTAAGTCGTCAGTCAGTCAAGTCAGTCAGTCAGTCAGTCAGTCACACAAACTTATGTTTACATCTTTTTATGTGTACAAAGTAACACTTCATTACGGCCATGGGTTATGTCTTGTCTAATATCTTTGTTTTCTTGTTAATTCAAGATCAAAACACAATTCACTCTTATTCTTCACAAACAGCTGGCTTGTAGCCAGGACTTCTTGACGATATGAAATACGTGCGAATGCTGGGATGGTGTGGTCCGTGGTGGCTGGGTAAGGCGGGTGGTGTCTGCTGAACCACAACAGTAGTAGTAAAAGACTGCTTGTGAGAATGGTTATTTGTTTTTCCTTCCCACAAACTGTAGTAAGTTTATTCAGGTATACACATATACAGTTGGAAGATTATCATACATAAGCATTGTAGAGAACCTAGGATAACATAAAAAGTCAGAGTGACAGTATTTCCATTGACTGACTTGGGTTATCCTAGGTTCTATACATATGCTACTTATGTATGATAATGTATGTAACTGTACTCACCTAATTGTGGTTGCAGGGTTCGAGACTCAGCTCCTGGCCCCGTATCTGAATAAACTTACAGTTTGCAGGAAGGAAAACAAATTCCCTTTTCTCAAAGCATGAGGATTCTTAGGCAGTAAATAACCATGCGCTCAAAATTTTTCCTCCTGCCGCCGTGTAATATCATCTTTACGTCGTGTAAGATGATAATGTGTCGCAAATCTTAAATGTGCAAACCGGTAACGTGCAACATAATCTCGTGCTAAATGACGTTCTACTGTATACCAAAGTAAGATAGAAAAAAAGGCTCACTAGTTTGACCTGAGATATATTTTAAAATGTGTGTTCTCCTTGGAATGAAGTGTTAACCTTGAGCACAGATCCAGTAGATATTTTGCTCATTCTGGTTGATCATTCATTGTTTACCTTTCAGAGATAGGCATTTATGTGAGCTACCACTGAAAATAGCTGACAATGAATACAGTGGACACTCGAATATCACAAGCCTCGCTCTTCGTAATTTCGTCTGTCGTAACGTTTTTCGTCAAAATGTTGCCTCGTGGATCGTCATTTGCCTCACCATCGTTGGTCGTCCGGACGCGTCATGCGGCCTCCTGGCGTCAATGTGCACACAAAGGCTACTCAGTGTCAGTGTCCTATTGTGTCTGAGCGAGTGACCATTACCCCACATGTTCATACGATACATTTCGTAATATTCCATTATATTTTGTGCTTGCAACTGCAAATAAGCCACCATGGGCCCAAGAAAGCTGCTAGTGCCAGCCCTTTGGTAAAGAAGGTGAGAAACATAATAGAATTGAAGAAAGAAATCATTGCAAAATATGAAAGTGGAGTGCATGTGGCCAAGCTTGCCAGGATGTATGGGAAGCCCCATACAACCATCGCTTCCATCGTTGCAAGAAAAAGAAATCAAGGAAGCTTTGTTATGAAAGAGGAAATATGCTCACAAAAAGAGATCGCAAATACTCGGCTGTTGAGAATTTGATGTTGGTGTGGATCAACCAAAACAGTTAGCAGGAGATAGTGTTATGCAGTTGATAATTTGTGAAAGGCAAGGCAGTTGCATGCCGATCTCTTATAGAAAATGCCTGCAATGAGTGCTGATGTTAGTGAATTTAAGCCCAGCATAGGCTGGTTTGAGAGATTTAAGAAGCATAGTGGCATACACAGTGTGGTAAGGCATAGCAAGGCTGCAAGTTCTGACAAATGTAAGGCTGAAAAATTCATACAGGAATTCAAGGGGTATGTAGAGGCTGAAGAATTCTTTCCCCAACAAGTGTTCAGTTGTGACAAAACAGGCCTCTTTTGGAAGAAAATGCCAAAGAGAACCTACATCATGCAGGAGAAGCGGCACTGCCAGCACACAAGCCTATGAAAGACAGGCTAACTCTCATGTTCTGTGGTAATGTTAGTAGGGATTTCAAAGTGAAGTCTTTAATGGTGTATCCTCTCAAAATCCCAGAGTGTTCAAGAAAACAGTGTCTCCAAGACTTATTTGTGTGTGATGTGGAAGGCTAACAGTAAGGCATGGGTGACGAGGGAAATTTTCCTTGATTGGTTCCATGAAGTGTTTGGCCCCAGTGTGAAAAAATACTTCCTGAAAAAGAAATTGTCATTCAAGTGCCTCCTGGTAATGGACAGTGCTCCTGCTCATCCTCCAGATTTGGATGACCAAATGGTGGAGGAGTTTAGTTTCATCACAGTGAAGTTCTTGACCCCTAATACCACTCCTCTCATCCAGCCTATGGACCAGCAGGTCATTTCAAACTTTAAAAAACTCTACACCAAAGCAATGTTTCATAGGTGCTTTGATGTGACCTCAGACACTGAATTGACTAAGAGAGTTCTGGAAAGATCACTTCAATATCCTCCATTGCATAAGCCTTATAGATAAGGCTTGGCAGGAGGTGACTTCCAGGATGATGAACTCTGCTTGGAGAAAATTGTGGCCAGACTGTGTCCAAGAGAATGATTTTGTAGGGTTTGAGGCTGGCCCTGACAACCCTTTGCCAGTTGTGGAATCTATTGTGGCTTCAGGGAATTCCATGAGGTTGGATGTGAGTGGCCAAGATGTGGAAGAGTTGGTGGAGGACCACAATGAAGAGCTAACCACTGAAGAGCTGCAAGACCTTCATCTGCAACAGCAACAGACTACAGATCAGGAAATTGCTTCAGAGGAGGAGGAAGAGAGAGGGAAGAAGGTGCCTTCTTCAGAGATTAAGGAGATTTGTGCAATGTGGAGAGGATGGAAAGATTTGTGGAGGAACTTCACCCTGACAAAGCTGTTGCAAGCTGTGTTGGCAACATGTACAATGACAATGTCTTGTCCCATTTTAGGCAAATTTTAAAGAAACGCCAGAAACAGAGCTCTCTGGAACAATTTTTTGAGTGACAGGGGTCCAGTGACTCTCAAGCTGGTTCTAGTGGCATTAAAAAACAAAGAAGGAAGTAACCCTGGATAAGGACTTGGTAGTACCTGAAGTCTTTATGGATCGGGATTCCCTTCCAAACATTAGTTTAACTTTATCCTCTCCCCTCCCATCTTCCATACACCAACAAGAGTCTTCAATAAATATAAGGGTGATATTATTGTTTTATATACATACTACTTGATTTCTCATTGTTTTCTTTATGTAAATATATATTTAATGTAAAAAAAAAAATTTTTTTTAATACTTTTGGGTGTTTGGAATGGATTAATTGGATTTACATTATTTCTTATGGGGAAAATGGTTTGCCATTTGTAAATTTCACCTTTCGACAGACTCTCTGGAACAGATTAATTACGATATTCGAGGGTTCACTGTATATGCAGGAAAAGATGTTGGTTTGCTACAGATAATGCAAGTTGCCTCCTTGTAGAAATTTCTGCACTAAAGGAATATTATCATGCCTCAGCCACCTTTTTAAAAATTGTCTTAATTTTCTTAACATACCAGCTGTCTCCCACTAAGGTACAGCAACTCAAAAAATAAGAAATGCTTTCACAATCATTCACACTCCTGTTGGAAGTCTAAGCCCCTCTCACAAAACCTATTTTAACCCCTCCCTCCATCCCTTCTGAGGACAACCGCTATCCCTCCTTCCCTCCACTATAAATTTATATACCCTCCAAGTCATCCAATTTTGCTCCATACTCTCAACAAGGTCTCTTCAGCCCTCTAGATAATACTTATATTAATTCTGTACCTTCTAATGTCCAAACTACAATTATCTGCATAATATTTATACAACTCATTGCTCTCAGACACATTCCTCTGCCTCCAGCCACCTCCACACTGCAACGTTTAAAACCCATGCTTCACACCCATGTAAGAATGTTGGTACCACTATATTCTGACACATTTACCTTTTTGACTTTATGGATATGGTCTTTGTCTCCACAGATGCCTCAGTACTGTAAGGGGTTGGGAGCAGTAGGAGGATTGAATACTATGTTTGTTTGGTTCCGTCATTTATAATTGTTTTGTTATTGTCGTTGTTGTTATGGAGCGGCCCTGGAGAGTACATTGTTATTGTTACTCGGGTTTTATTAACCTACAACCACTACAGTGGCGACGAGGATGGGATCATCAGAGCCAAGGATAGTGGGCCAATGTGGCCTGAAGTAGTAGGGATATTGCCAGCCGAGGACATTGCAGCAGAACGGTGATACAGCAGCAACAAGTGGCAGAATGGCAGCATCACAAGGAAAGTTGGAACCTTTCGACCCACGTAAGATTTCTTTGGAGCTTTGGCTAGCTTGTTGGAAGCCAATTTCGCTCACTTAGGAATTAAAGAGCAAGATAACAAGAGGAATTTCTTGCTAGTGTCCCTGGGATCAGAAACTTACAGTGTTTTAGGTAATGTGTGCACCAGAATTACCACCACAAAGAGTTACGACGACTTGGTCGTGGCACTGAAAAGTTATTTTGCAGTGAAACCAGCCTACCACCGCAGTTTGTTGGCTTTTCAGCAGAGGAAGAAACGACAGGGTGAGTCCTTGCATGAATTATATCAGATTTAAAAGCGTTGGCTGTGAACTGTACCTTTGGGGGACAATTTGACCCCAGAGTGAGGGACCAGTTGTTTATGGCGGTGGTGGATGAAGTATATTTTCCTCACCTAGTTGCAGAAAATTTGGATTTGCAAAGTGTGCAGTCTGCAAAACTATTTGACAAACTTTTGAACTTGGAACAGGCATTTGTTACAGATCAGAACTCTGCTCCTGCGGTACAAGTGATTAATGCTGTGAAATGTAAACATTGTGGGTTCCAGCACAGTAGTAGTACTTGTAGGTTTAAAGACTTTTTCTGTAATAAGTGTCATAAGAAAGGCCACTTGAGAAGAGTGTGTAGAGAGAAATCTTCAAAAGTGTCTCCTAAGGCTGTATCAAAATCGAGTATTGACAAAAACAGGACAGCAAGGACACAGCAGTCACCTAGATATCCTAGAACAAAGTCAGTTAAGGTGCTGGATGGCGGTGATAGTTCAGCAGATGAGGAAGTGATGAGCTTATATGCCTTAGAGGATAGAGTGTTGTCCATGAAGGCAGAGAAATATGGGTTTATCATTAACAATCACACAATACCTTTTGAGATTGACAGTGGGGCGTCCATCTCGACTTTATCCAAAGACTGGGTAGAGGCAGTAAAGGGGCACATTGAACCATGTTCTAGGAGGGTAACTGCATATGATAATTGGAAAATAAACCTTCTGGGACAGGTGGTTTTGCCGGTAAGATATAATAAATTAGAGGTGTCACAAGTGTTTTATGTAGTGAAATCCAATAATAGTAACTTGTGTGGGAAAGGCCTCATGAAAAAGGTAGGGATTTACCTTGCTGGATTGGATGAATCTACCAAAATTAACAAACTAGACAGTGCTGAAGAAATATTAGATAATTTTAGGGTAGATTCTAGTAAACCTATCTCAGCATCGTGGCACAAATTCATGTGAAAAGTGATGTGTCCCTAAGTTTGTGAAAGCAAGGCCAGTACCATTTTTCACAAAGAGATGATTGAGGAAGAATTAGAAAACTAGTGCAGAAGGGCATTATTGAGCCTATATCGCATAGTGAATGGTCTGTACCTATTGTGCCAGTACTGAAGGCTGACTCAAGTCTATGAGAATTTGTGGGGATTTTAAATATGTAAATCAACAAATTCATTGTGAAAGATATCCTTTACCCAGGATTGAGGAATTATTGTCTGTAGTGGGTAAAGGTAAAATATTTACAAAATTATATTTAAAGGATGCTTATTTACAGATCCTCTTTAAGGGGGGCTCCTTGACGTGGTAAAGAGGCTATCGGTCTGAGGAATTGACCTTTTGGTCTTCTTCCTCAGACCGAACCTAATACCCCCAATCCCCCTCCCTTTTCCCATCTCCCCATCCTCCCTTTTCCCTTTCCTCCTCCTCCTCCTCATCCCTCCCTTATTTCCTTCCCAGTTTTACCCTGGGAGCTTCTCTCCTCAGGCATTCTAGTTCCTAGGTAGGGGGAAGGGTATCGTAGTCCATCCCATTCCGTTGAGGTCCTTGGCGGTGGTGTAGTTTGCCGTGGAATCTGGATCGCCTGGGGATGTCCCGATCCTCTCCGGTCACCCGGGGTGGCTTGGGTATCTTTCGGGCGACGGGTGTATCTCTGGAGGCCACCTTTCGGATTCCGGGGGTGGTGGCCGAAGGCGGTATGCTTGTGGCGGATATCCGGCCGCCCTCTCTTTGTCCGCCGAGATGGCTCGGTGGATGTGAGGTTGGTATCCCGGATTGCTGGTTTACTGGCGTGAAGGGTAGGGTATGCACGGGTTCCATGCAGCATCTGCACTACTTGCGTGTTGAGGTCCTCTTGGGCACGGAGGGATTTGCGCTCCCTTTCATTCCTCCTAGGACCTATTCCTCCACGTTCCCCCTTTTTTTTTTTTTTTTTTTTTTTTCTTCTTCTTCTTTTTTTTTCTTAAAAATAAAAAAGAAAGAAGTAACCTAACCATGGCTGACCCAATCCATGAACCCACTACCCCGGGCCCCTTCCTGATACCGCACCCAGTACTGACCCTGCCTCGTTAACGGATGACTCTTTGGACACCTCTCATGCCCCTGTACTTCTTGCTGGTGCTGGTTCGTCACCTGCTTCAGGTACCAGGGTCCCGACTGGCCCTTCGATACGTCCTGACCTTCGCTCTTCTCTGACCTTGATTCCGCTTCTCCTCGACGGTGCGGCAATTTTCGAATCGCTCGCCTCGTCTCCCATCGGACCACCCCGGTCCCACAAAACGACCAAGACCCACACATGACGATTCGACACTCCCTCTCGTTCATCGGAGAAACGACCAGCTCGCACTCACTCCCTTAAACTCTCTGTTTCAAACTACTCAATGGACAAAGTTTTTACTCTTCGTCCAACTTCTCCTAATACCTATCTTTCAGACCATAGTATTGGTAAGGCTCTACTACGCCATGTTGGTCAAAACATCTCATTTCACGCTCTCAAGAGCGGCACTCGCATCATCACGGTCCAGAATGCTGGCCAAGCTCGTGATCTTTCTCTTCTTACGACCATTGACAATACACCTGTTACTCAATTCATGTTGTGGTTCTGTCATTTTGCCCCACACCATTGTCCAACGGAATTTCCAGACATGTGGTGATGACATTTTCGAGCAGCTTGAGCTCCAAGAACTCCCTATCCTTAAAGTTGACACTTTTGTCCTCCCAGCCAATAAGCGAAGACGTTATCCTTGCAATATAGCTCGTTTAACGTTTGACTGCCGAGAACTGCCACCTTCGGTCTACATTGCAGGTCAACGTTTACAAGTTCGAAAGGTGACCCCTACACCGCAGCAGTGTAGAAACTGCTGGCGTTTTGGTCATCCAGCAAAATATTGCAGGTCCATGGCCGAATGCCCAGTCTGTGGTGCTGACGACCATGCCAGTTCTTCTTGTACTCTACCTCCCTCTTGCCTTAACTGTCATGAGGCACATCCTTCATATTCTCGCCGTTGTCAGGTTTACCTGAATGAGCGGGAAATCCGTTGTCTCAAAGAGGCGGAAGGCTTCTCCTATGCTATGGCTGTCTCTCATCTTCGCCTTCAAGGGAAACTTCCCTGTATTTCTTATTCTCGCATTGCTAAACGTCGCCCCGCTTCTGGGGTCCCAACTTCCACGGCTTCCTCTGTGGTTGCCTCATCCGCAATCACCCCTGTCTCGAATCCTTTTGATATTCTTGGCTCCGAGGTCCCTACCTCGGCTTCCCATACTGTCCACACTCCTTCCTCTACTCACTCGCACAATCCTGAGTCTACACGTCCTCGTTCTTCACCTAAACCTCAGCGCCCCCCTTCTCATAAGCCCGGCAAAAAATCCCTACTGCCAGGTTCTTCGCCTCTGACTAGTTCTATAACGTGTGTGGAGGTTCATCCTCCTCCTCATACACTACCTTCATCCCCTGTCCCCTCCCAAGCCCCTTCGACAGTTTCCTCTTCTATCTCCTCACCTCTACTTTAGTGCAGTCTATAGACTCCCGATCGTTGCTCACTCTTCTTCCATTTCTAATGTAGTCCCACATTCTGCATCTTTGACTTCCGAAACACTGGAAGCTATTGCAGAATATATTACAGAGACTGGACAGATGATGGACACTACTCCACCTGAGGTTCCTCATCTCTCTTCTTCGTCTCAACCCCCCCTTCCTTCACAACGTCCTCCTCCTTCTCTGATTACAGGTCTTCCGCTGCCTCCACATGTGGACTTTTCTAACCCTAGTCCATAGATTCCTCTCACTTCCACTTATATCTTTCTCTCCATAAATCATGGCTTATTTACAGTGGAATATCCGAGGCCTCAGGGTAACCGGGTGAGCTTCAGGTGTTGCTCTCTCAGTTTTCCCCTGTTGGGGTCTGTTTGCAAGAACCCAAATTACAATCCACTGTTATCAGGCCCTTTTCAGGCTATGATTTGTTATATTCATCGGATCGTTTTTCCGATGGAACCTTTAACGAAAGTGCTCTTCTTATATGCACTGGTGTTCCATACCGTCAGCTCTATGTTCCTTCTTCCTTACATTACACCGCAGCCCGTATCCACTTGAATAAGTGGTATACACTCTGTTCTTTATATCTCTCCCTTCGCGGCAATGTCTATCCCAGATGTTGATTTTCTGGTTTCTTCCTTACCGCCACCCCTTCTATTACTTGGCGATTTTAACGCACACCATTTTCTCTGGGGAGGATCGCACTGTGACTCCCGTGGCATTCAGTTGGAGGCATTTCTTGCTTCTCTTCCCCTCCATGTTTTAAATACGGGTACTCCTACCCATTTTGATCCCCGAACTCATTCTTTCTCCTGCATCGATCTTTCCATCTGCTCTTCATCTACTGTCCTTGACTTCACCTGGTCTGTCCTCCCGGACTTACATGACAGCGATCATTTCCCAATCATCCTTAAGTCCCCTCTGTTTTCTCCACCTCCTCATTGCCCACGCTGGCAATTTGACCGGGCGAAATGGGACCTTTACGCACATCTTACTGCCTTTCATGAGGTTCCTACCTCATCCTCCATTGATGAGGTTATACATCTCTTTTCGTCCTCCATCTTCACAGCGGCTTCACATTCTATTCCCCAAATCTCGGGCAAGCATCCTCAGAAGTGCGTGCCTTGGTGGTCTCCTGCTTGTGCTCGGGCAGTGCGTTTGAAACGTGCTGCATGGGGCAGGTATCGATATAACAGAACCACAGAGAGACTCCTTGATTTCAAGCAGAAGAGAGCTATTGCTCGTCGTGTCATACGTGATGCTAAACGCACTTGCTGGCGAGATTACGTTTCTACTGTCACTTCGGCTTCCTCGATGAGTGCAGTCTGGAAGAAAGTGCGGAAATTAAGTGGTAAATTCTCCCCGACCCGGCTCCTGTTCTTCAGGTTGCTGGTGTCGATATAGCACACCCTCTTGCCGTTGCCACTGAAATTGGTAACCATCTCGTCCGCATTTCTCAGGGCTCCATCTATGCCCCTCGTTCCTTTCTTCTAAGTCTGCCAGCGAGTTAAAGCCCTTAGATTTTTCTTCTCTTAGAGAAGAATCCTATAATGTGCCTTTTACCCTTCAAGAACTGGAGGCAACACTCTCTGCTTGCCGATCATCGGCAGCTGGGCCAGACGGCATACATATTCGTATGCTACAGCATTTACATCAGTCTGCTCTTACTGTCCTCTTACGACTCTTTAATCTTATATGGTCGCAAGGAGTTATTCCCCAGCTGTGGAAGTCTGCTATTGTTCTCCCTTTTCGAAAACCAGGTGCTACGGGACGTGATCCCTCTCACTACCGTCCCATCGCTCTTACCAGTGCAGTTTGCAAGGTAATGGAACGTCTAGTTAATAGACGTTTGATGTGGTATTTAGAGACTCACAATAGTCTCTCCCTAGTCAGTATGGTTTCCGTAAGGGCCGTTCTGCCATTGACCCCTTGCTGCGCTTGGATACGTATATTCGTAATGCCTTTGCGAATAACCATTCGGTTATCGCTATCTTTTTCGACCTTGAGAAGGCTTATGATACAACTTGGAGATATAATATCTTGGCCCAGGCCCACTCCTTAGGCCTCCGAGGCAACCTACCATTCTTTCTTAAGGCTTTCTTAACTGACAGACATTTCCGGGTCCGGGTTCGTAATGAACTCTCCCCGGAATTTGTCCAAGCTGAAGGTGTCCCCCAGGGATGTGTTCTGAGCACAACACTTTTTCTGCTTGCTATAAATAATCTGGCATCTGTTCTCCCATCCAATATTTGGTCATCGCTCTATGTGGATGACTTTGCTATAGCTTGTGCAGGTGCTGACTGTCACCTCATTGCAGTTTCCTCCAGCATGCCATCAACCGGGTTTCTGATTGGGCCACCACTCACGGGTTTAAGTTTTCTAGTGGCAAAACTCATCAAATTACGTTCACTAGACGTTCAGTGGTCTCTGATCATCCATTGTACCTATACGGCTCACGTATCCCAGAACGTGATACAGTCAGGTTTCTCGGCCTCCTGTTTGACCGCAGATTGTCCTGGAAACCTCACATTACCTCTCTGAAGGCGACTTGTCATAGCCGGCTGAACCTCCTTAAAACCCTCGCACATCTTTCATGGGGGCTGATCGTAGAACTCTCCTTCGCCTACATTCAGCCCTAATTCTATCGAAACTCGATTATGGTGACCAGATATATTCGGCAGCCTCTCCTGCCACTCTTTCCAGCCTTAATCCCATCCATCACCAGGGATTACGCTTATGCCTTGGTGCTTTTCGTTCTTCCCCGGTTGAGAGCCTCTATGTAGAAGCGAACATTCCATCCTTGTCCGATCGTCGTGATGCACATTGCATTCGCTATTATGTTCGCTCTCATGACCTCCGCAATCCTTCCATGTATAGGATTGTCACAGATGTTAGTAGACGCTCGTTATTTGTTCGTCGCCCCTGTTTACTTCGTCCCTTTTCTCTTCGTCTGCATTCACTCTTGTCTTCCCTTCAGCTTCCGCCTTTATATGTTCATGTGGCTTCACCCTTTCCTCTACCCCCTTGGGAAGTTCCTGCTGTCCGTGTCTGTTCTATTCCTCTACCTTGCGCGAAAGCCCAACTGCCTACGGCGGCTTCTCGCTCTTTCTTTCTAGACCATTTCCGTTCTCATTCCCATGCCATCGCAGTATACACCGATGGTTCAAAGTCATCTGACGGCGTCGGATTCACAGCAGTGTTTCCGGACAGCGTCGTACGAGGCATCTGTTACCCTCGGCTAGCATATTTACGGCTGAATTGTATGCCATTCTTGTGGCACTTATCCGTATTGCATCTATGCCTGTATCACCATTTGTGGTCGTTTCAGACTCCTTTAGTGCTTTACAGGCTATCCGTAAAATTGATACACCTCACCCCATAGTTCTTCGTATCCACCTTTGGTTACGCCGTATCTTTAGCAAGCATAAAGATATTGTCTTTTGTTGGGTCCCTGGTCATGTTGACGTACAGGGCAATGAACAGGCAGACACTGCTGCACGGTCAGCAGTACATGACCTTCCAGTTTCATATAGAGGTGTTCCTTTCACGGACTATTTTGCGGTCATTGCTACCCACCTTCGCACCCGTTGGCAACAACGCTGGTCTGACCTGCTGAATAACAAACTTCATTCTATTAAACCGGTTATAGGTTTCTGGCCTTCTTCTTGTCACCAATGTCGAGGTTGGGAGACTACACTCTCCCGTCTTCGCATCGGCCACACTCGTCTTACTCACGGGTATCTCATGGAGAGGCTCCCTGCCCCTCTCTGTGAGCATTGTCAGGTTCCAGTGTCTGTTCGACATATCCTGTTGGACTGCCCACTCTATCAACGAGCACGCAGAATTTACCTCCAACGACGTCTTCACTCTGCGGCCCTTTCTTTACCTTCCCTTCTTGCAGATGGCCCCTCCTTTAATCCTGACTCTCTCATTGACTTTTTGACAGAAACTGACTTACTACACAAACTCTGAAGATTATACCTCTAGCACCTCCCTCAGTCCCTTCTACCTCGATCTCTTGCTACCCTCCTCCCCTGCACTATCCACCGTCATCTTGCACTCCATACCCTACTAATCGTCCATCTCCCTCTTACAACCCACTCTCCCTGCATCCTACAATAACCTGCAGCGCTGTATAACCCCTGTGGTTTAGCGCTTCTATTTGATTATAATAATAATAATAATTATTTACAGATACCTGTAGATGAGAGGAGCCAACAACTTTTAGTAATTAATACCCACAGGGGACTTTTTAAATATAAGAGATTACCATTTGGAATTTTCTCATCTTCTGGTATTTTCCAGAAATGTATTTCCCAATTGTTTGTGTAACTGGATGGGGTAGCATCCTATTTAGATGATATCATAATATGTGGTGCCACAGAAGCTGAGCATGATGTTAGACTCCGGCAGGTGTTGAGATTTTTACAGGAGCATAATGTAGTACTGAATAAGAATAAGTCAGTGTTGAAAACCAGATCTATTGAATATCTGGGGTGTGAAATTTCAGGGGGAGGTATTAAACCTTCTTCTCGGAAGGTGGAGGCTCTTGTGAATTTACCTTCACCTACGTCTGTAGGGAAAGTTCAGTCCTTTGTGGGGATGGTGACATATTATTGTAAGTTTATTAAGAACTTTTCTTTAATTTTGGCACCACTGTATGATTTGTTAAAAAAGGGGGCTAAGTTTGAGTGGTCTACAGTGGAAGATCACAGCTTAGAGTCAGGTACACCTTCAGAATATGTAAGATTAGTAGAGTCCCTCAATTTCCAACATTTATCATTTGACAAAATCAAAGAGGAAACTGGGATAGATGCTGTATTATCCCAAGTAGTAAATAATGTTAAATATGGATGGGGTAAAAATAGTGTATTTTTATCTGACTAATTCAGTCAAATCAGATCTGACTGTTCATGATGATGTATTATTGTATAGGAACAGAGTGGTAGTGCCAGTAAAGTTGAGATGTAAGGTATTAGAGCATCTGCATATAGGTCATAATGGTATCAATGCTATGAAAGCAGTAGCTAGGCAGTGGGTCTGGTGGCCAAAGATGGACTAAGATATTGCAGAAGTGACAAAGAGTTGTCCCATTTGTTTTCAGAATTTTAAGCCAATTTCATCTCCTGTCCTATCTTGGCCCAGCACTGGGAAACCATGGTCTAGAGTGCATATAGACTATGCAGGTTCAGTTGAGGGCAAATATTTTTTGGTAATTGTGGATTCCTTTTCAAAATTCTTAGATGTGCAAGTCACTAGTTCTATGACATCCACAGTGACTACTGAGTTACTGAGGAAATCCTTTTGTAATTTTGGGTTACCAGACATAGTTGTGTCAGATAATGCTGCATACTTTGTATCCCAAGAACTGGAAGCCTTCTTTAGTAAGAATAGTATTGAACATGTTACTCCAGCCCCATACCATCCATCATCAAATGGTCTGGCAGAGAGAGCAGTAAGGACATTGAAGGAAGGGTTACACAAGTTTACAAAAGGATCTCTCAATACCAGATTATGTAGGTTCTTATATCCATAGGAAAACTGTTCATTCCTCCACTAATAAGACACCAGCAGAAATGATGTTTCATAGGAATTTCAAAGTCCCTGTATCGGCTATCAAATGTCATGTTAAAGAGGACAATTCATTGCCTAACATGCCTGCTGGTGACTTTAAGGAGTGGTGAAGCATTTTAAAGTTGATGATGCTGTGTATGCAAGGAACTTTGGGAAAGGTGACCCTTGGGTAGAAGGAAAAATTGTGGAGGTATTAGGGGTTAGGAATTACAAAGTGTTAATTAGAGGGTTTGGTAACATGATATGGAAAAGGCATATAGATCAGCTCATGCCAAGGTTTAGGAGTGGAGAGCAACCACTGATTCCAACAGTACCAGAAGCAGTAAGGAGTGGTTTAGAGGAACTGCCCACAACAGATAATAATGGTAATAACCTTAAAGAGCAGGTTAGCATACAGGAAGAACCTCCTGGAAGGTTTGATAAGGGAACCAGCCGGGTGAGAGAAGAGGAGGCACCTCAGGACAGTGCAAACTCTCCAATTCTCTTGCGTTCCAGCAGAGTTGTCAAACCTCCAGATAGGTTGGATATAAGTTGGATGATATAATGTAATTTAGGAAAGGAGGAATGTAAGGGGTTGGGAGCAGTAGGAGGATTGAATACTATGTTTGTTTGGTTCAGTCCTTTATAATTGTTTTGTTATTATCGTTGTTGTTATGGAGCGGCCCTGGAGAGTACATTGTTATTGTTACTCGGGGTTTTATTAACCTACAACCACTACAGTACACCATTCACCTATTTCCCCCCTTGTCATTTCTATGGTTCACCTGGTCTTCCATATACCCATCTGCTGAAAAGTCCACTCCCGAATATCTTAACACATTCACTTCCTCCATACGCCATCCAATCTCATACTATTTAATGAAAAGGAATGCGAATTTCTGTTAAAAAAGGTGGCACCAAGGTGCACACACATTGAGAGAATTTGCCATATGCAAGAACATAAGAGAGGAGCAACATGAACTTTGTAAAGGAGGGCCTCGCTTATAAGGCAGGTTATGTTCTGGGCTACCGCTGTAAAGCAAAAATTGCTGTAAAGTGAAACATAGCCTTTTTTTTTTTTCTTTCACTTTCAAATACATATAAAAGCCTGATAACATGTTTACACTCTTATATATTAAGTGAGCAATAGACCTAGTCCTAAGAAATGCATATACAGTATACACATTACTTACATTAAAATATTTTCGTCTTTAGCTTATAGTGAGTGGTGAATATATTTATTGTGGGAAGTCTGAATAAATGAAGAATGGGTATAATTGAAAGCTGTTTCATTAGTGAAACACTGTAAAGCGAAGTGCTGTTAAGTGGGGCCCACCTGTATATATAGAGATATAAGTGTCATGACCTCTGATCAATAACAAGTGACAAAAAATGCTTAAAAACTGAGACACAGGTATTAAGTGAAACTAGAAAAAAAAAAAATCAATGCGTTGGTCTTGGAGACCTGTACCCAGCCTACCTGCTGAAGAGGAACTGAGGTCCACATACACTTATTTTGCTTACCTGGATTTGTCTGCTCTGTCCAAACAATTTTTCACTTTTAAAGTTTGTGTACGTGTTGATGTAATGCATAGAATGGTTCAGTTGGGATCAAGCAGCTTTGTATGTAACATTGTACTTGTACAAACAAATAGTATTTAAAAAATGTACATCATTGTTATAAAGTAAGTGACATTTATTTCATAATTTTGATAAGCCCTGGGTTATACAAGACATTTTGATAAGCCCTGGGTTATACAGGACATTTTGATAAGCCCTGGGTTATACAGGACATTTTGATAAGCCCTGGGTTATACAGGACATTTTGGTAAGCCTGAGTTATACAGGCCATTTTGATAAGCCCTGAGTTATACAGGACATTTTGATAAGCCCTGGGTTATACAGGACATTTTGATAAGCCCTGAGTTATACAGGACATTTTGATAAGCCCTGGGTTATGTAGGACATTTTGATAAGCCCTGGGTTATACAGGACATTTTGATAAGCCCTGAGTTATACAGGACATTTTGATAAGCCCTGGGTTATGCAGGACATTTTGATAAGCCCTGGGTTATTCAGGACATTTTGATAAGCCCTGGGTTATGCAGGACATTTTGATAAGCCCTGTGTTATGCAGGACATTTTGATAAGCCCTGGGCTATACAAGACATTTTCCAAATAAAACTAGATTTTCAAAGTTTATTTTATAGCTAAAGTTAAATTATTCAGTTGCCAAGTTCAATAAACTTAAGTTGACTGATGAGATTATTAAATCTAATGATTATTTTAATAACTATTTGTTGAATATTAAAAATAGTAATGTTGATATGAAGATATAGTAATGTAAAGTGTATTGTTAATTTTAGTTAGCATTAATGGTAGCTACAAGTATAGCAGAGATGGTGAACGAGTATCAATGTTGATTGTAACCTGGATAAACACATTGTTTTAGAGATATTTAACATATTTTACAATCTTCTGATAGATAATTGTTTCTTGCATTGTGTCTATGTATTGTGTTGCAGCTCTGCAACAAGACTTTTAAAACTACATTGATTTATTAGTAGTTCTTGATGTAATCACAGTCATGAGCATTGTTTTGTAAGATGAGTAAACAAAAACTTCTGAATACTGGTGGTGTTGTTTACTACCTGACTGGTAGTGTTTCTTGTTTACAACCTGACTGGTAGTGTTTGTTGTTTACAACCTGACAAGATAAGATAAGATTTCTTCGGATTTTTAACCCCGGAGGGTTAGCCACCCAAGATAACCCAAGAAAGTCAGTGCGTCATCGAGGACTCTGTCTTATTTCCATTGGGGTCCTTAATCTTGTCCCCCAGGATGCGACCCACACCAGTCGACTAACACCCAGGTACCTATTTGCTGCTAGGTGAACATGACAACAGGTGTAAGGAAACACGTCGAAATGTTTCCACCTGCCGGGAATCGAACCTGGGCCCTCTGTGTGTGAAGCGAGAGCTCTAGCCACCGGGCCACACTGGTGGTGTTTCTTGTTTACTACCTGACTGGTGGTGTTTGTTTACTACCTGACTGGTGGTGTTTGTTTACTACCTGACTGGTGGTGTTTGTTGTTTTCTACCTGACTGGTGGTGTTTGTTTACAACCTGACTGGTGGTGTTTGTTTACAACCTGACTGGTGGTGTTTGTTTACAACCTGACTGGTGGTGTTTGTTGTTTACAACCTGACTGGTTGTGTTTGTTGTTTACAACCTGACCAGTGGTGTTTGTTTACTACCTGACTGGTGGTGTTTGTTTACCTGACTGGTGGTGTTTGTTTTTTACAACCTGACTGGTGGTGTTTGTTGTTTACAACCTGACTGGTGGTGTTTGTTTACAACCTGACTGGTGGTGTTTGTTGTTTACAACCTGACTGGTGTTTGTTTACAACCTGACTGTTCTGTTTGTTGTTTACAACCTGACTGATGGTGTTTGTTGTTTACAACCTGACTGTTGATGTATATTGTTTACCTGACTAGTGGTGTTTGTTGTTTACAACCTGACTGGTGATGTATGTTTACCTGACTGGTGGTGTTTGTTTACCTGACTGGTGATGTTTGGTGTTTACAACTTGACTGGTGGTGGTTGTTGATTACAACCTGACTGTTGGTGTATGTTGTTTACAACCTGACTGGTGGTGTATGTTGTTTACAACCTGACTGTTGGTTTATGTTGTTTACCTGACTTGGTGTATGTTGTTTACAACCTGATTGGTGGTGTTTATTTACAACCTGACTGCTGGTGTATGTTGTTTACAACCTAACTGGTGGTGTATGTTGTTTACAACCTAACTGGTGGTGTATGTTGTTTACAACCTAACTGGCAGTGTAGGTTTACAACCTAACTGGTGGTGTATGTTGTTTGCTATCTGACTGTTGGTGTATGTTGTTTACCTGACTGGTGATGTATGTTGTTTACCTGACTGGTGATGTATGTTGTTTACTATCTGACTGGTGATGTATGTTGTTTACCTGACTGGTGATGTAAGTTGTTTACTATCTGACTGGTGATATATGTTGTTTACTATCTGACTGTTGGTGTATGTTGTTTACAACTTGGCTGGTGGTTGTTGTTTACAACCTGACTCTGGTGGTCTGGTGGCTAAAGCTCTCGCTTCACACGGCGAGGGCCTGGGTTCGATTCCCAGCCAGGGCAGAAACATTGGGTGTGTTTCTTTACACCTGTTGTCTATGTTCCCCATCAGTAAAATGGGTACCTGGGTGTTAGTCGACTGGTGTGAGTCGCATCCTAGGACACTGACCTAATCTGCCCGAAATGCTCAGCATAACAAGGGACTTTCTATATAGTAGTAGTAGTATGTCACTGACTGGCTGATCATTCTAGTTTTTGTTGTTAGTGTTTTAGGTGATTTAGTGTTGTAAGTCTTGAGTCACATATAAGTGAGGTAAGGAGACAGTAGTTCGTAGTATAGTACGAGTAATGATGTTGGAGGTACATACGTAGTATTGTTTCTGAAACAATATGTCATGTCAAAATTTTCTTCAATGTGTTCACCTGTAAACGCTCTCTAATCATGTCTTTCAATGTTTTATGATATATATTTATATTTACTTGTATCTTTTAGCTCAAGCAATATGTACCAAGTCTGATCAGTATTGAGCACTGTATGATCCTTTTGGTTTTAGCACTTAGTTTTGATTACGATAATGATCATTACTGAGTGAGCGTTTGTTGGCTGTCATGCAGGTGGATATCTTTATGAGTTCGCCATTAACAGTGTTATAATATATATACGTACATGTAATAATGTTCTTTATTTCTACAAGTGCATGATATAACTCGTGCAGACCATAGCTGATGGGAATATGTTCTAAGAACTGTGTTGTTTGGTTATTTCATTGTCGAGTGTATGAGGCTGCTGCCAGCATAACATGGCATACTTAAAATTGTTATAACTATGACCATAAGTTTTAACTCGTAAACAGTCCAAACATATATACATGTTTACTACGCCAGTGCCCCGAATATTTTGAAAAAAAAAGTTTTTTATATAGAAATAAAGAGCACATTTTTCTAAGTGTTACAGGATAAAAAAAAAAATTAGGGTCAGTACTTACCAAGATATGAGGCTGAGAAGTTGGCAATGAATGCTCACCTGACGGCAACATCGAGTCCTGCCGCTTGCAGAAGTGTTGCCGATATACCTTTTTTCTCGTTTTTATATTATTTTATATAATTTTTATGTTCTGATAATTACAATTTATAGTAGTTCTTTGTTCTAAAACTAATATTAGGCACTGAAATTGTACTCAAATTGTCACAAACACACTGACAGGTGGACATTTACACCTGCCTTGGTCATTTACTATTGTCTAGGAATATATTCAAAGTATTTATAGGTCCCAGCAATGTTTTGAATACGTGGGAGTATATAATAATAATAATAATAATAATAATAATATGAATAATAATGAAAATAATAAGAATAAGAATAATAAGTTCCCTTTAAGCATGATGTAAGACAAGTCATTCCACTGCTGACAGTGATAAGATAATTGGTGACATTTGATGAGCGTACGCGAGGGTGCAGTGATAAGATAAGATAAGGGGTGACATTTGATGAGCATCTCCCTCTTGTTTTCACTGTTACACAAACATATCTGTCTGTCTATCTGTCTTTCAAACTCTGTCTATCTGTCTGCCAAGCTCTCTGTCTATCTGTGTCTGTCAAGCTCTCTGTCTGTCTGTCTGTCAAGCTGTCAGTTTGTCAAGCTCTCTGTCTGTCAAGCTCTCTGTCTGTCTGTCAAGCTCTCTGTCTGTATGTCAAGCTCTCTGTCTATCTGTCAAGCTCTCTGTCTATCTGTCAAGCTCTCTGTCTATCTGTCTGTCTGTCAAGCTCTGTCTATCTGCCTGTCTGTCAAGCTCTCTGTCTATCTGCCTGTCTGTCAAGCTCTCTGTCTGTCTGTCCGTCTGTCCGTCTAGCATCTAGCTCTCCCGTCTCGGAGAGATCCACTCCTGAACCAACATGTCTGGTTCCTGAGCAAGTGTAAATACGTATTTGCCAGTCATGTTTACACATTATCTCTACAAGCACTTTGTCTGGATTTTTTTGGGTTATCCTAGGAAATTTACACTATGTATACAGTGGACCCCCGCCTAACGAACAAAATTCATTCCAGAAGCCTGCTCAAGTGCCATTACCGAAAGAATTTACTTTCTTAAGAAATAATGTCACGCAGGTTAGTCTATTTCAGAACCCCAAAAATACACTTCCACAAGCACTTACAATATTATTCTTACATAATTGTACGATTTCCGGGGTGTTCGTTAGGCGGGGGTCCACTGTAATTGTATTTGTGTACCTGTGAGACAGAGATAGACAGAGACAGACAAACAAAGATAGACAGGCATAGGTTAAAAGGCATTCTGAAAGGATGTTGCACAAATGTTGCACATGGGTTATTATCAAGGTTTTTGATATTTCCTCGACCACTTATGGCCATATCCACCTCAGAGCCACTAAACTCGGGGTCAACATCACTTTCCACTTAAAATGGGAGAGTTAATACTACATGACATCAGTGAATCCCATGTGTTTGCCACGCTGTTTGCTCTAGCTGGCGCTCAATTGAACTGGTCCTCCCGCAAGGTACTAAGTTGTCCCAGATTTTTTTAATACAGCGCACACCAAGGGCTAAGACCCATTTTATGCTGACCAGGCATCTCAGGCCAATCGTGTAAAATTTGGAGGCAGGAAAAATAAAACGTAAATATACATTTGGAGCAGTAGCGGTACTAACGTATATATACATTTGGACCGTTTACGGGTTAAAGGGGTGAACTGGCAGAAGGCCTCAGTCAGATGACCAGAAGCTCCAGTATTGGGTCATCATCTGACTAAGACCCGTGTCAGGAAACACTTGTCCTGTTTCCTGACAAACCTAATTTAATGGCATACTGTTTTACAGTAAACTTTTTTATAAGTAGAAAGAGTACACTCTAGAATAACAATAAAATATATAGTATAGTAAATTCATAAACTAGTAACGTAGTTGTTTATTATCACTGTCAAGTATTATGTACTGTACATTATTGTATGTACTATTATATGACTGGCAGCACAGTAGGTTTGTTTACACCGTCATATATGCGGTCTGTCGTTGATCAAAATGTCATTATGTGGTGCATGACTGTATATAGAAAGCCCATGGTTATGCAGAGCATATTGGGCAAATTATTTGACACACTAAGATTTGGATTTGAAATGACAATGTTTCACCTGCAAACAGAACTGTTGTATTGACTAAGATACTTGTGCAACACCTGAGTATCTTTATGGACATCTAACTTTCACAACAGACTTAACTGATACAGTAGAGCAGCGTAAAGATGGAGAGAGGTATACTGGAGCAAGTGGAGAAATCAGTGAGGTGCAGCAGTTGAATACACACTCACATGCAAGTGGGGCCATGTTGACAAGAGTCCCAGCAAGTGAGTTGTAGATGTAAAGAACTGGTTTACATTGCTGGGAGATATATGTAGATAAAAAATAATACAAGGGCTTGTAATGCTACCATGCACTACTATTTTAATAGGTATGAGTAAGGTAAACAAAAGACTCCACTGTGTAGAGAAAACCATAACTTACATGCTGCTGTTTCACTTTATGCAAAGCAAACCATTGTATAAATAAAAGTAGTGTATAAATAGATATTGTACATAAAACTGGTGTATTAATAAACATTGAGATTGAATGTTGTTTAGATAAGTGTTGTGGGAAAGTGTTGTCATTTAACAGTTATGGAAGTAAACCAAAGGTTTAATTCAAATATATTTAGCCTCTACTGTAAAAGAAATTTATATACAGTCGTTTTACAAATTCCTTGCTGCCACATTTCTTGTATTCAGCTGAAATTTAAAATTGTAAATAATACAAAATTGTTTGCATAAATTTTTGTTTTGGATTTGAGTTTGTGTTGTGTTTGAGACCATTATTTATTTATTAACACATCGGCCGATTCCCACTAAGGCAGGGTGGCCCGAAAAAGAAAAACTTTCACCATTCACTCCATCACTGTCTTGCCAGAGGTGCGCTTACACTACAGTTATAAAACTGAAACACCCCTCCTTCAGAGTGCAGACACTGTACTTCCTATCTCAAGGACTTAAGTCCAGTTTCCCTTCATCCCTTCATAAATGTTACTTTGCTCACACTCCAACAGCACGTCAAGTATTAAAAACAATTTGTCTCCATTCACTGCTATCAATTACGCTTATGCATGCTTGCTGGAAGTCCAAGCCCCTCGCACACAAAACCTCCTTTACCCCCTCCCTCCAACCTTTCCTAGGCTGACCCCTACCCCACCTTCCCTCCACTACAGATTTATACACTCTCGAAGTCATTCTATTTTGTTCCATCCTCTCTACATATCCAGACCACCTCAACAACCCCTCCTCAGCCCTCTGGATAATAGTTTTGGTAATCTCGCACCACCTCCTAATTTCCAAACTATGAATTCTCTCCTCTTTAAGGGGGGCTCCTTGTCGCGGTAAAGAGGCTATCGGTCTTAGGAATTGGACCTCCTGGTCTTCTTCCTCAGACCGAACCTAATTACCCCCAATCCCCCCTCCCCTTTCCCATCTTCCCCATCCTCCCTTTCCTTCTCCTCCTCCCTTATTTCCTTCCCATTTTTACCCTGGGAGCTTCTCTCCACAGGCTTTCTAGTTCTTAGGTAGGGTAAAGGGTACCGTGGTCCAATCCCATTCCGTTGAGGTTCTCGGCGGTGGTGTAGTTTGCCCTGGAATCTGGATCGCCTGGGGATGTCCCGATCCCTCTCCGGTCTCCCAGGTGGTAGCCTTGGGTATCTTTCGGGCGATGGGTGTATCTCTGGAGGCCACCTTTCGGATTCCGGTGGTGGTGGCCAAAGGCAGTATGCTTTGTGGCGGATATCCGGCCGCCCTCTCTTTTGTCCACCGAGGTGGCTCGGTGGATGTGAGGTTGCTATCCCGGATTACTGGTTTACTGGCATGAAGGGTAGGGTATGGCACGGGTTCCATGCAGCATCTGCACTACTTGCTGTGTTGAGGTCCTCTTGGGCGCGGAAGGGGATTTACGCCCCTTTCATTCCTCCTAGGAGCTATTCCTCCACGTTTCCCCCCTTTTTTCTTTTTTTTATTTTTATTTTATTTTCTTCTTTCTTTTTTTTTCTTAAAAACAAAAAGAAAGAAGTAACCTAACCATGGATGCCCTAATCTGTGAACCTACCCCCGGGCCCCTTGATACCGCACCTAGTTCTGACCCTACCTCATTAATGGACGACTCTTCGGACAACCCTAATACCCCTGTACCTCTTGCTGGTGTCGGTTCGTCACCTGCTTCAGGTACCAGGGACCCGACTGGCCCTTTCGATACATCTGACCTTCGCTCTTCTCTGACCTTGATTCCGGCTTCTCCCTCGACAGTGCGGCAATTTTTGAATTGCTCGCCCATCTCCCATTGGACCACCCCCGGTCCCACACCCAAACGACCAAGACCCACACATGACGATTCGACACTTCCTTCTCGTTCATCTCAGAAACGACCAGCTCGTCATGCACTCCCCTTAAACTGTCTGTTTCAAACTACTCAATGGACAAAGTTTTTTACTCTGCGACCGAATTCTCCTAATACCTATCTTTCAGACCATAGTATTGGTAAGGCTCTGCTACGCCATGTTGGTAAAGACATCTCATTTCACGCTCTCAAGAGCGGCACTCGCATCATCACGGTCCAGAATGCTGGCCAAGCTCGCAATCTTTCTCCTCTTACAACCATTGATACTGATCCTGTTACTATTGACAAGCACCATTCTCCTTGTGTGTCCCCACCGTAGGGAGCCACAGCAAGAGAGAAGAAGAAGTCGCCCCCCACCCGGGGGGCCCCAAGAAAGAAGACAGAAGAAAGATGAAGATGATCCACACCCTCTACCCAGAAGGCCAAGGCCGGGTCACCATTTGGAGAAGACCTGGGCTGGACTTACCAGCGAACCTACAAGAAGAAGACCATTCCCTCAATTCTTGTTGTGGTTCTGTCATTTTGCCCCACACCATTGTCCAATGGAATTTCCAGACATGTGGTGATGACATTTTCGAGCAGCTTGAGCTCCAAGAACTTCCTATCCTTAAAGTTGACACTTTTGTCCTCCCTGCCAACAAGCGAAGACGTTATCCTTGCAGTATAGCTCATTTAACATTTGACTGCCGTGAACTACCACCTTCTGTTTACATTGCAGGTCAATGTTTACAAGTTCGAAAGGTGACCCCTACACCGCAACAGTGTAGAAACTGCTGGCGTTTTGGTCATCCATCGAAATATTGCAGGTCCATGGCCGAATGCCCAGTCTCTAGTGCTGACAACCATGCCAGTTCTTCTTGTACTCTACCTCCCTCTTGCCTTAACTGTCATGAGGCACATCTGTTGTATTCTCGCCGTTGTCAGGTTTACCTGAATTAGCGGGAAATCCGTTGTCTCAAAGAGGCGGAAGGCTTCTCATATGCTATGGCCATCTCTCATCTACGCCTTCAAGGGAGACTTCCCAGCATTTCCTATTCTCGAATTGCTAAACGTCGCCCCACTTCTGGGGTCCCAACTTCCAAGGCTTCCTCTGTGGTCGCCTCATCCTCAATCACCCCTGTCTCGAATCCTTTTGATATTCTTGGCTCTGAGGTCCCTACATCCGCATCCCATACTATCCACACTCCTTCCTCTACTCACTCACACAGTTCTGAGTCTACACATCCTCGTCCTTCACCTAAACCTCAGCACCCCCCTTCTCATAAGCCCAGCAAAAAATCCCTACTGCTAGGTTCTTCGCCTCCGACTAGTTCTGTAACGTGTGTGGAGGTTCATCCTCCTCCTCATACACTACCTTCATCCCCTGTCCCCTCCCAAACCCTTAGGACAGTTTCCTCTTCTATCTCCTCGTCCTCTACTTTAGCACAGTCTATAGACTCCCCGATAGTTGCTCCCTCTTCTTCCATTTCTAATGTAGTCCCACATTCTGCATCTTTGACTTCCGAAACACTGGAAGCTATTGCAGAATATATTTCAGAGACTGGACCGATGATGGACACTACTCCACCTGAGGTTCCTCATCTCTCTTCTTCGTCTCAACCCCCCCTTCCTTCACAACATCCTCCTCCCTCTCTGATTACAGGTTTTCCCGCTGCCTCCACACATGGACTTTTCTAACCCTAGTCCATAGATTCCTCTCACTTCCACTTATATCTTTCTCTCCATAAATCATGGCTTATTTTCAGTGGAATATCCGAGGCCTCAGGGGTAACCGGGGTGAACTTCAGGTGTTGCTCTCCCAGTTTTTCCCTGTTGGGGTCTGTTTGCAAGAACCCAAATTACAATCCACTGTTATCAGGCCCTTTTCAGGCTATGATTTGTTATATTCATCAGATTCTTTTTCCGATGGAACCTTTAACGAAAGTGCTCTTTTTATGCACACTGGTGTTCCATATCGTCAGCTCTATGTCCCTTCTTCCTTACATTACACCGCAGCCCGTATCCACTTGAATAAGTGGTATACACTCTGTTCTTTATATCTCTCCCCTTCTCAGGCATTGTCTATCCCAGATGTTGATTTTCTGGTTTCTTCCTTACCGCCACCCCTTCTATTACTTGGCGATTTTAACGCACACCATTTTCTCTGGGGAGGGTCGCACTGTGACTCCCATGGCATTCAGTTGGAGGCATTTCTTGCTTCTCTTCCCCTCCATGTTTTAAATACGTACTCCTACCCATTTTGATCCTCGAACTCATTCTTTCTCCTGTATCAATCTCTCCATCTGCTCTTCCTCAACAGTCCTTGAGTTCACCTGGTCTTTCCTCCTGGACTTACATGACAGCAATCATTTCCCAATCATCCTTAAGTCCCCTCTGTTTTCTCCACCTCCTCATTGCCCACGCTGGCAATTTGACCGGGCGAAATGGAACCTTTACGCACATCTTACTGCCTTTCAGGAGGTTCCTACCTCGAACTCAATTGATGAGGTTTTACATCTCTTTTCGTCCTCCATCTTCACAGCGGCTTCACATTCTATTCCCCAAACCTCGGGCAAACATCCTCAGAAGTGTGTGCCTTGGTGGTCTCCTGCTTGTGCTCGGGCAGTGCATTTGAAACGCCCTGCATGGGGCAGGTATCAGTATAACAGAACCACAGAGAGACTCCTTGATTTTAAGCAGAAGAGAGCTATTGCTCACCGTGTCATACGTGATGATAAACGCACTTGCTGGCGAGATTACGTTTCTACTGTCACTTCGGCTTCCTTGATGAGTGCAGTCTAGAAGAAAGTGCGGAAATTAAGTGGTAAATTCTCCCCTGACCTGGCTCCTGTTCTTCAGGTTGCTGGTGTCGATATAGCACATCCTCTTGCCATTGCCACTGAAACTGGTAATCATCTCGTCCACATTTCTCAGGGGCTCCATCTATGTCCCTCCTTCCTTTCTTCTAAGTCTGCCAGCGAGTTAAAGCCCTTAGATTTTTCTTCTCTTAGAGAAGAACCCTATAATGTGCCTTTTACCCTTCAAGAACTGGAGCCAACGCTCTCTGCTTGCCGATCATCGATCATCGGCAGCTGGGCCAGACGGCATACATATTCGTATGCTACAGCATTTACATCAGTCTGCTCTTACTGTCTTCTTAAGACTCTAATCTCATATGGTAGCAAGGAGTTCTTCCCCAGCTGTGGAAGTCTGCTATTGTTCTCCCTTTTCGAAAACCAGGTACTACGGGACGTGATTCCTCTCACTACTGTCCCATCGCTCTTACCAGTGCCGTTTGCAAGGTGATGGAACGTCTAGTTAATAGACATTTGATGTGGTATTTAGAGACTCACAATAGTCTCTTCCCTAGTCAGTATGGCTTCCGTAAGGGCCGTTCTGCCATTGACCCCTTGCTGCGCTTGGATATGTTTATTCCTAATGCCTTTGCGAATAACCATTTGGTTATCACTATCTTTTTCGACCTTGAGAAGGCTTATGATACAACTTGGAGATATAATATCTTGGCCCAGGCCCACTCCTTAGGCCTCCGAGGCAACCTACCATTCTTTCTTAAGGCCTTCTTAACTGACAGACATTTCCGGGTCCGAGTTAGTAATGAACTCTCCCCGGAATTTGTCCAAGCTGAAGGTGTCCCCCAGGGATGTGTTCTGAGCACAACACTCTTTCTGCTTGCTATAAATAATCTGGCATCTGTTCTCCCATCCAATATTTGGTCATCGCTCTATGTGGATGACTTTGCTATAGCTTGTGCAGGTGCTGACTGTCACCTCATTGCAGTTTTCCTCCAGCATGCCATCAACCGAGTTTCTGATTGGGCCACCACTCATGGGTTTAAATTTTCTAGTGGCAAAACTCAAATTACGTTTACTAGACGTTCAGTGGTCTCTGATCATCCATTGTACCTATATGGCTCACGTATCCCAGAACGTGATACAGTCAGGTTTCTCGGACTCCTGTTCGACTGTCGATTGTCCTGGAAACCTCACATTACCTCTCTGAAGGCAACTTGTCATAGCCGGCTGAACCTCCTTAAAACCCTAGCTCATCTTTCATGGGGGGCTGATCGTAGAACTCTCCTTCGCCTGCATTCAGCCCTAATTTTATCGAAACTCGATTATGGTGACCAGATATATTCCGCGGCCTCCCCTGCTACTCTTTCCATCCTTAATCCCATCCATCACCAGGGATTGCATTTATGCCTTGGTGCTTTTCGTTCTTCCCTGGTTGAGAGCCTCTATGTAGAAGTGAACATTCCATCCTTGTCCGATCATCGTGATGCACATTGCCTTCGCTATTGTGTTTGCTCTCATGACCTCCGCAATCCTTCCATGTACAGTGGACCCTAGGTTAACGAAAGGTCCCGTTAACGAAAGCTTCGGAAACCGAAAGCTTTTTTCGTAATCGGTTAGCGAAAAATTCCTCGGTTACCAAAAGGTATTAGACATGTCCGCCTGCTCCGTGCAAGCGCAGGATGCCAGTGAAGCGTTGTTTACCATTGAGAGAACATTACCTAGCGAGCTCTTTCAAAGATTCACAATATATTTGGTGTCTTTTTTGGTGGTTTAGTTATTGCCACTGTGAAATAAGTCACCATGGGTCCAAAGAAGCTTCCTAGTGGCACCCCTGTGGTAAAGAGAGTGAGGAACACCATCGAACTGAAGAAGGAAATCATAGAAAAATATGAGAGTGGTGTATGTCTGAGTGATCTTGCCAGGATGTACAAGAAAATTCCATCTACTATCGGCACTATCCTGGCACAGAGAAATGAGATCAAGGAACCTAATGTTGCAAAAGGGGTTAATTTGTTAATGAAACAAATATCGAAAACAGTGGATGAGGTTGAGAAGTTGTTGTTGGTGTGGATCCATGAAAAACAGAGTGGGTGATAGTATTTCTATGGCGATAATTTGTGAAAAGGCAAAGAAGTTGCATGCAGATCTTGTGAAGACAATGCCTGCAACCAGTGGTGAGGAGAGTGATTTTAAAGCCAGCAAAGGCTGGTTTGAGAAGTTTAGGAAACATAGTGCCATACACAATGTTGTGAGACATGGTGAGGCAGCCAGCTCAGACAAACGTGCAGCTGAAAAATTTGTGCTGGAATTCAAGGGGTTCGTAGAGGCTGAACAATTCCTCCCCCAACAAGTGTTTAATTGTGATGAAACAGGCCTGTTTTGGAAGAAAATGCCCAACAGGACCTACATTACTCAGGAGGAAAAGGCACAGCCAGGACACAAGCCTATGAAAGGCAGGCTAACTCTTATGATGTGTGCCAATGCCAGTGGTGATTTTAAAGTGAAGCCTTTACTGGTGTATCACGCAGAAAATCCCAGACCCTTCAGGAAACACAGTGTTGACAAGAATAAACTGTGTGTGCATTGGAAAGCTAACACCAAGGCATGGGTCACTAGGGAGATTTTCAAGGAATGGATGACTGGAGTGTTTGGCCCTAGTGTGAAGAAATACCTTCTGAAAAAGAAATTGCCACTCAAGTGCCTCCTGGTACTGGACAATGCTCCTGCTAATCCTCATAACTTGCAAGAGTTGTTGCCTGACAACATAAATTTCATCAGAGTGAAGTTCTTGCCTCCTAACACCACTCCTCTCATCCAGCCCATGGATCAGCAGGTCATTTCCAACTTCAAGAAACTGTACACCAAAGCACTGTTTCAGAGGTGCTTTAATATGACCAATGACTCTGAATTGACCCTAAGAGAGTTCTGGAAAGAACACCTCAATATCGTGCATTGCATAGGCCTTATAGGTAAGGCTTGGGAGGAAGTGACTTCCAGGACTCTGAACTCTGCTTGGAGAACACTGTGGCCGGATTGTGTCCAAGAGAGGAATTTTGAAGGATTTGAGGCTGACCCTGACCCTGACGACCCTGTGCCTGTTGTGGAACATGTGGAAGATATTGTGGAATTGGGGAACAGCCTGGGTTTGGAGGTGAGTGGTGAGGATGTGGAAGAGTTGGTGGAGGAGCACAGGGTAGAGCTAACAACTGAAGAGCTGCAAGAGCTTCATCTGGAACAGCAACAGACCACAGCTGAGGTTATTGCTTCACAAGAGGAGAGAGAGAGAGAGATAAGGAGGTGCCTTCTTCAGTGCTTAAGGAGATGTGTACAAAGTGGAATGAGTTGCAGACATTTGTTGAAAGATACCACCCTGAGCAAGATGAAATGAGCCTTCTGTGCAACCACTTCAGTGACAGAGCCATGTTGTACTTCAGAAAAGTGTTGAAGAGTCACCAGAAACAGAGGACTGTGGACAGTTACTTTACCAGGCAGGGGTCTAGTGACTCTCAAGCTGGTCCTAGTGGCATTAAAAGACCAAGAAGGGAAGTAACCCCAGAGAGGGACTTGTTACCTGAAGTCCTTTTGGAGGGGGATTCCCCTTCCAACCACTAACACCCTGCTCCAGTCATCATCTATATCTTCCAGATGCCTGCAAGTCTCTTCAATAAAGGTAAGTAAATGTTATTTTTTTTTATTTTGAGTGATTATTTTTTTGTGGAACGAATTAATTGTATTTACATTATTTCTTATGGGAAATAAGGTTTCAGATAACGAAAGATTCAGATTAAGTAATAGCTCCTGGACCGGATTAATTTTGTTAACCGAGGGTCCACTGTATAGGATTGTCACAGATGTTAGTAGACACACTCTATTTGTTTGTCGACCCTGTTTACTTCGTCTACATTCACTCCTCTTCCCTTAAGCTACCACCTTTCTATGTTCATGTGGCATCTCCCTTTCCCCTACCCCCTTGGGAAGCTCCTGCTGTCCGTGTCTGTTCTTTTTCTCTGCCTTGCATGAAAGCCCAACTACCTATGGCGGCTTCTCGCTCTCTTTTTCTAGACCACTTCTGTTCTCATTCCCATGCCATCGCAGTGTACACCGATGGTTCTAAGTCATGTGACGGCATTGTATTCTCAGCAGTGTTTCCGGACAGTGTCGTGCGAGGGCATCTATTATCCTCGGCTAGCATATTTACGGCTGAATTGTATGGGCCCAACACTGACCCCTGTGGAACACCACTCGTGACGAGCCCCTACTTTGATTTCTCCCCATTGATGCAAACTCTCTGCTGCCTATCTGTCAACCATGCCTCTACCCAGGAAAGGAAAATATTTCTCCTCCTTTTCCATGTGCCTTAATTTTCTGGCACTTATCTGTATTGCATCTATGCCTGTGTCACCATTTGTGGTCGTTTCAGACTCCCTTAGTACTTTACAGGCTATCCGAAAATTTGATAAACCTCACCCCCTAGTTCTTCGTATCCAACTTTGGTTACGCCTTATCTCTAGTAAACACAAAGATATTGTTTTTTGTTGGGTCCCTGGTCATGTTGACTTAAAGGGCAATGAACAGGCAGACACTGCTGCGCGGTCAGCAGTACATGACCTTCCAGTTTCATATAGAGGTGTTCCATTCACAGACTATTTTGCTGTCATTGCTACCCACCTTCGCACCCATTGGCAACAACGTTGGTCTGACCTGCTAAATAACAAACTTCATTCTATTAAACTGAGTATAGGTTTCTGGCCTTCTTGTCACCAATGTCAAGGTTAAGAGACTACACTCCCGTCTTCGCATTGGCCACACTCGTCTTACGCACGGGTATCTCATGGAGAGGCTCCCTGCCCCTCTCTGTGAGCATTGTCAGGTTCCAGTGTCTGTTCAACATATTCTGTTGGACTGTCCACTTTATCAATGAGCGCACAGAATTTACCTCCAATGGCGTCTTCACTCTGCGGCCCTTTCTTTACCTTCCCTTCTTGCTTATAGACCCTCCTTTAATCCTGACTCTCTCGTTGACTTTTTGACAGAAACTGACTTACTACACATACTCTGAAGATTATACCTTTAGCACCTCCCTCAGTCCCTTCTACCTCGATCTCTTGCTACCCTCTCTCCCTGCACTATCCACTGTCCTGCTGCACTCCATACCCTACTAATCATCCATCTCCCTCTTACAACCCACTCTCCCTGCATCCTGCAATAACCTGCAGCACTGTATGACCCTTGTGGTTTAGCGCTTCTATTTGATTATAATAATACTCTCTCCCGTCTTCGCATCGGCCACACTCGTCTTACGCATGGGTATCTCATGGAGAGGCTCCCTGCCCCTCTCTGTGAGCATTGTCAGGTTCCAGTGTCTGTTCGACATATTCTGTTGGACTGTCCACTTTATCAATGAGCGCAAAGAATTTACCTCCAATGGCGTCTTCGCTCTGCGGCCCTTTCTTTACCTTCCCTTCTTGCTGATAGGCCCTCCTTTAATCCTGACTCTCATTGACTTTTTGACAGCAACTGACTTACTACACAAACTCTGAAGATTATGCCTCTAGCACTCCCCTCAGTCCCTTCTACCTCAATCTCTTGCTACCCACTATCCCTGCACTATCCACTGCCCTCCATACCCTACTAATCATCCCTCTCCCTCTTACAACCCATTCTCCCTGCATCCTGCCCTGCCCTGCTGTATGACCCCTGTGGTTTAGCGCTTCTTTTGATTATAATCTGGACAATATTTTGAAATTAACATCTTTTGAAATTTGTGTGAAATTGGCCAAACTGCCATTTTCTGACCATTTTATTGGGTAGTTGAAATTGGTAAATTGGTGGTTTCTTGTACTCAATCGCCGCTTCAAGGGGGGCTCCTTGCTGTGGTGAAGAGGCTCTTGGTCTGATGAATTGGACCTTTTGGTCTTCTTCCTCAGACCGAACCTAATTACCCCCCAATCCCCCCTCCCTTTTCCCATTTTCCCCATCCTCCCTTTTTTCCCTTTCCTCCTCTTCCTCCTCATCCCTCCCTTATTTCCTTCCCATTTTTAATCTGGGAGCTTCCCTCCACAGGCATTCTAGTTCCTAGGTAGGGGGAAGGGTATCATGGTCCATCCCATTCCATTGAGGTCCTTGGTGGTGGTGTAGTTTGCCATGGAATCTGGATCGCCTGGGGATGTCCCGTTCCCTCTCCGGTCTCCTGGGAGTGGCCTTGGGTATCTTTTGGGCGATGGGTGTATCTCTGGAGGCCACCTTTCGGATTCCGGGGGTGGTGGCCGAAGGCGGTATGCTTTGTGGCGGATATCCGGCAGCCCTCTCTTTTGTCCACCAAGGTGGCTCGGTGGATGTGAGGTTGCTATCCCGGATTGCTGGTTTACTGGCATGAAGGGTAGGGTATGGCACGGGTTCCATGCAGCATCTGCACTACTTGCGGTGTTGAGGTCCTCTTGGGCGCGGAGGGGGATTTACGCTCCTTCCATTCTTCCTAGGAGCTATTCCTCCACGTTCCCCCCTTTTTTTTATTTTTATTTTCTTCTTTCTTTTTTTTCTTAAAAATAAAAAGAAAGAAGTAACCTAACCATGGCTGACCCAATCCATGAACCCAATACCCCCGGGCCCCTTCTTGATACCGCACCTAGTTCTGACCCTACCTCATTACCGGACAACTCTTCGGACAACTCTAATACCCCTGTACCTCTTGCTGGTGCCGGCTCGTCACCTGCTTCAGGTACCGGGTTCCGATCGGCCCTTTTGACATATCTAACCTTCGCTCTTCTCTGAGCTTGATTCCGGCTTCTCCCTCGACGGTGCGGCAATTTTCGAATCGCTCGCCCGTCTCCCATCGGACCACCCCCGGTCCCACACCCAAACGACCAAGACCCTTACATGACGATTCGACTTCCTTCTTGTTCATCTCAGAAACGCCTAGCACGTTGCCTTCTTGGCTGCTTACTTTGGGCAGTAGAATGGTAGCGTAGGTGCAGAGATATGGCCGATGACTAGACTCAGTTTATTAATGGCAAGGTGTAGGAATACACAGGGACAGAGTGTGAGGGGACCGGGAGCCAGCAAGGGTAGAGATGCTG
>WNWK01021787.1:0-33587 GCA_009830355.1 Cherax destructor | reverse complement strand
GGCCTTCTGACACAGTTCCTCACATGAGATTAGTAAAGAAGTTGGAAGAACAAGCAGGTATAACAGGAAGGGCACTGGAATGGACCCAGGGAATACCTCAAAGGGAGGCAACAACGGGTCATGGTGCGTGGTGAGGTATCACAGTGGGCGCCGGACGAGCGGTGTACCGGGTACCCGGGGTCAGTCCTAGGACCAGTGTTATTCCGGTATATGTAAATGACATGACGGACGGGATAGACTCAGAAGTGTCTCTATTCCGGATGATGTGAAAATAATGAGGAGAATCACATCGGAAGGGGGACCAGGCAGGGCTGCAAACAAAACCTGGACAAGCTCGACATCTGGTCTAGCAATTGGCTTCTTGAATTCCAACCCTCCAAATGCAAAGTCATGAGGATCGGAGAAGGGAAAGAAGACCGCTGACAGAGTACAAGCTAGGCAGACAAAGGCTCAAACCTCGGCAAAGGAGAAAGACCTTGGAGGGGTTAACCGCCACACGTCCCGGAGGCACACATCAACCAGAAATCGGCAGCATATGGGCGATTTGGCAAACCTAAGATTAGCGTTCCTTTTACCTTAACAAGGAATCGTTCAAGACACTGTATACCGTGATACGCTCGATGACTTTCTTGGGTTATCCTGGGTGGCAACCCTCCGGTTAAAAATCCGAAGAAATCTTATCTTATTTATATACACGTGGAAAATTCCCGGGGGAAATTGCCAAACTTGCACACGGAGTCACCCCACAAAGAAAAAAGATCGGCAGCGATGTAACACCCCCCAATGAAAAGAGGGTGCCACTGAGGTTGAGAGACAACACAAAATGTCAGGGGCCCAAGCCTGTTCAACTGCCTCCCAGCATACATCAGGGGTTACCAACAAACCACTGGCTGTCTTCAAGCAAGCACTGGACAGGCACCCAGTCCGTGCCTGACCAGCCAGGCTGTGGTCTACGTTGGACTGCGTGCAGCCAGCAGTAACAGCCTGGTTGATCAGGCTCTGGTCCAATATGAGGCCAGTTCACAGACCGAGCCGCAGGGGCGTTGACCCCTGGAACTCTCTCCAGGTATCCAGGTAACATACATGTAAATATAAATAACTCGTTTCACCTTATTCCTAGTATGTCTCCTTTATAGTATAGTAATAAAGGTATTATCCACTTTATAGCATAATAATAAGATATTAACTCCTTTATAGAATAATAATAAGGTATTAAAAGGACCCCAATGGAAATAAGTCACTTTGACTTTTTTGGGTTATCCTGGATGGTTCTCACATATGCTGTTATGTATGATAATCTATGTAACTGTTTTTGTGTATACCTGAAAAAACTTACTTACTTGGAATTTCTTAGTTAACTTGGAGAGCTTACCTCGGAGAGGGTTCTGGGGTCAAGCCACGGCCCGGTCTGTGACCAGGCCTCATGGTGGATCAGGGTATGATTAACCAGGCTGTTACTGGGCTGCACGCAAACCGACGTACGAACCACAGCCAGGCTGGTCAGGTACTGACTTTAGGTGTCTGTCCAGTATAAAAAAGGACCCCAATGGAAATAAGTCACTCTGTCTGACTTTTTTGAGTTATACTAGGTTCTCTACACATATGATGTTATGTATGATAATGTATTTGTGTATACCTGAATAAACTTACTTACTTACAGCCAGGGGTCTATTGGTAATCCCCCCTGATGAACGCTGGGAGGCAGTTGAACAGTCTTGGGCCCCTGACACTTATTGTTGTCTCTTATCGTGCTAGTGGCACCCCTGCTTTTCATTGGGGGGATGTTGCATCGTCTGCCGAGTCTTTTGCTTTCATAGGGAGTGATTTATACGGCCCGTGGCCTGGTGGCGAAAGCCCTCGCTTCACAGGGTGAGTGTCCGGGTTCGATTCCCGGAAAGGGTGGAAACTTGGGCGTGTTTCCTTACACCAGTTGCCCTTGTTCACCCTTCAGTAAAATAGGTACCTGGGTGTTAGTCGACTGGGTGGGTCGCATCCTGGGACAAAACTGACCCTAATTTGGGGAAATGCTCAGCATAACAAGGGGCTTTCTATATAGTAGATGTCACTGATGTAGCTTATGGTCTGTATACCTTGTACATGTACTTGTAAAAAATAAAGATATTATTATATTATGTAATCATAAATTTAATTTTAACACATCGTTAATACCGAAGTTAGTGCTAAAAGATCAAAGAAAACATAGATGGAGTTGCTACCACAGAGTACCAGTTTCTTAGCATGAACTGTACTATAGTGTTGGTGTGATGATAACTTTATAGTGCTGGTGTGATGATAACTGTATAGTTAGTGATAATTGTATAGTGCTGGTGTTATGATAATTGTATAGTACTGGTGTGATGATAACTGTATAGTGCTGGTGTGATGATAACTGTATAGTACTAGTGTGATGATAACTGTATAGTACTGGTGTAATGATAACTGTATAGTGCTGGTGTGATGATAATTGTATAGTGCTGGTGTGATGATAACTGTATAGTGCTGGTGTGATGATAATTGTATAGTGCTGGTGGATGATAACTGTGTATTGGTCTGGTGTGATGATAACTGTATAGTACTGGTGTGATGATAACTGATAGTGCTGGTGTGATGATAACTGTATAGTACTGGTGTGATGATAACTGATAGTACTGGTGTGATGATAACTGTACAGTGCTGGTGTGATGATAACTGTATAGTACTGGTGTGATGATAACTGTATAGTACTGGTGTGATGATAACTGTATAGTACTGGTGTGATGATAACTGTATAGTACTGGTGTGATGATAACTGATAGTACTGGTGTGATGATAACTGTATAGTAATTGGTGTGATGATAACTGTATAGTACTGGTGTGAGGATAACTGTATAGTGATGGTGTGATGATAACTGTATAGTACTGGTGTGATGATAACTGTATAGTACTGGTGTGATGATAACTGTATAGTACTGGTGTGATGATAACTGTATAGTACTGGTGTGATGATAACTGTATAGTGTAGAAACTTGTTTTGGGACTGCCTCCTTGTAAGCTGCACTCTGGGCAAGCACTGTTGACACCGACACTCTGAGACACTTCTCTCAGACTTACAAGTGGCTATGGGACAAATTTCTAGTTAATTGCAGTAAGGGGAATCCCACACTGCCTACACAATACTGGAAGGGGGTTTACTTACTTGAAAAAAAGTGGCTATGTGTGTCCTTGTCTTCCTTATCTATAACCCCCTCCTAACACTATGTGCAGTGGAGAAACTTTGTCTGCAAAAGATGGGGTAATTAGTGTCCTGCCTGCACCTCAGAGTTCCCTGGATTCAAAGGATACCCCTTAAGCAATATATGCAGTAAGTAACACTAGCTTCTAGACTAATACTTAAGGGGGATTGCCCACAATTATTACCTTATAGTGGGCCTTCGCCCGCTTATAACCCACAGCTCAAATAACCCCACCTTACTCCGAATATCGCCGGCCAGCTATACTAAGAGAAATGCAGAGTATATTATGTTACTGCGGGGGCCTGGGCCAGAGACGAGTCCACAGTACGTCGGGAAGCCTCTGTGATTCTTGGTTCCCAGACAAGTATTTTGAAGACACGTGGGGGACCGAGCTCCTTTGCTCTTAGTACCCTGTTATCACCATGGTGTCCAAGTCAAGAAGAAGGACTAGCGCTCTCTCCCGCTTAGATTCAAGTGTGGAGCTGCTAGTTCTCGTTAGCAACATAATATAATGTTCCTATTTAAGGCTTATAACTACCTATATTATGGCGCTAGAGCTACAGTATTAATATCTAACGTTGCCTCAATAATCCTACTATTAGTTTCAAACTGTACAAACTTGCCTAGGTGTTCCTAGGTGAATAAATTATCAATTAAAATGTACTTAATAGTCACCTCCGTCAACTCGAATGTGCATATGTTTTGGTTGGGTGTGTGGGTTCCTGAACTCCGAGGGACGATCCGTGGTATGTTTAAGGCTCCTAACGGCTCACTTACCCTGTGGAACTCGAGTGACCCGAAAAGTTTCCACACCCCTGCTTTTCATTGGGGGATGTTACATCACCTGCCGAGTCTTTTGCTTTCATAGGGAGTGATTCGGTGCAATGTGGTACCAGAGATAACACCAGGAGGACCTCAGATGAAAATTCACACATGCATGAACTTTTAAATCTCTGCAAAATTCACCTTAAACCAGCAAATAGTGGAGCCCACAAGATTAGAGAATCGCTGGACCTCATCTTCACCAACAATGATGATCTGATACGAAATGTCATCATATCAAAAACAATATACTCAGATCACAACATAATAGAGGTCCAGACATGCATGCGGGAGCCCCAGATCAACAAAATGTGATCAGCCGCGAGGGAGCTTTCTCCAAATTCAACTTCAATAACAAAAACATAAGGTGGGACCAAGTAAACCAAGTCCTAAATGATATAAACTGGGATGATTGCCTACATCACGGATCCCAATCTATGTCTAGAACAAATTAACTCTGTGGTATTCGAGGTTTGCTCAAGGCAAATTCCCTTAAGGAAAAGGAGAGAAGATGCAAACTAGAAAGAGAGAGGCGCTCCCTATACAGGCGAAGGTAAAGAATAACGGAGCGGCTACAGGAAGGCCAATATCTCTGAAATACGTAGGAGACACTAGTCAGAGAAATAGCAAGCATTGAATTAAAACTAAAGGAATCTTACAGGAATCAAGAGACACGGGAAGAACAAAAGCCATAAATGAAATTGAAAGAAACCCAAAGTATTTATTTTCCTATGCAAAATCAAAGTCGAGAACAACAACCAGTATTGGGCCCCTACTTAAACGGGATAGGTCCTACACAGATGACAGCAAGGAAATGATTGAGTTACTTAAGTCCCAGTATGACTCAGTTTTTAGCGAGCCTCTAGCCAGACTGAAAATCGAAAACCTAAATGATTTTTTTATGAGAGTGCCACAGAATTTGACAGACGCATGCCTTTCTGACATCACCACGACGCCAAATGACTTCGAAAAGGCAATAAATGACATGCCCATGCACTCTGCTCCAGGCCCAGACTCATGGAACTCCGTGTTCATCAAGAACTGCAAAAGCCCCTATCACATGCTTTTAACATATTATGGAAGGAAGCATGGACACTGGGATCGTCCCAGCTACTAAAAACAACAGACATAGCCCCACTCACAAAGGGGGCAGTAAAGCAATAGCAAAGAACTACAGACCAATTGCGCTAACGTCCCATATCATAAAAATCTTTGAAAGGGTTCTAAGAAGCAAGATCGCCACCCATCTTGATACCCATCAATTGCACAACCCAGGACAGCATGGGTTTAGAGCAGGCCGCTCCTGTCTGTCCCAACTACTGGACCACTACGACAAGGTCCTGGATGCTCTAGAAGATAAACAGAATGCAGATGTTATATACACAGATTTTGCAAAAGCCTTTGACAAGTGTGACCATGGTGTAATAGCACACAAAATGCGTGATAAAGAAATAACAGGAAAAGTTGGTAGATGGATCTATAATTTCCTAACATGTAGAACACAAAGAGTAGTAGTCAACAGAGTAAAGTCTGAGGCAGCTACTGTGAAAAGCTCTGTTCCACAAGGCACAGTACTTGCTCCCATCCTATTCCTCATCCTCATTCAGATATTGACAGGGATATAATAATAATAATAATAATAATAATAATAATAATAATAATAATAATAATAATAATAATAATAATAATAATAATAATATTCTTTATTTACTACAAGTACATGTACATGGTATACAGGCCTAGCTGACATCAGTGACATACTACTATATAGAAAGTACCTTGTTATGCTCAGCATTTCGGGTAGATTAGGTCAGTGTTCTAGGATGCGACTCACACCAGTCGACTAACACCCAGGTACCCATTTTACTGATGGGGAACATAGACAACAGGTGTAAAGAAACACGCCCAATGTTTCTGCCCTGGCTGGGAATCGAACCAGGCCCTCGCCGTGTGAAGCAGAGCTTTGCCACCAGCCCACAGAGCATATATATATAAGCCACAGTGCTGTGTCTTCATTTGCAGATGACACCCGAATCTGTATGACATTGTCCACCGTTGAAGACACGGCTAGACTCCAAGCAGACATAAACCAAATCTTTAAATGGGCTCCAGAAAACAATATGAAGTTCAATGATAGAAATTTCAATTACTAGATACGGAAAACGTGAAGAAATTAAAATCTCATCGGAGTACAAAACTAATTCCAACCACACAATAGAGCGAAAACTAATGTCAAAGACCTGGGAGTGATCATGTCAGAGGATCTCACCTTCAAGGACCATAAAAAGTAGCAATTGCATCTGCTCGGAAAATGACAGGATAGATAACGAGAACCTTCAAAACCAGGGATGCCAAGCCCATGTTGACACTTTACAGATCGCTTGTTCTATCTAGGCTAGAATATTGCTGCACACTAACGGTACCTTTCAAGGCGGGTGAAATTGCTGACCTTGAAAATGTGCAGAGAACCTTCACCGCACGCATAAGTGCGATAAACCACCTCAACTACTGGGAACGCTTGAAGTTCCTAAACCTGTACTCTAGAACGCAGCTGTCTTCAAGCAGGCACTGGACAGGCACCTAAAGTCGGTACCTGACCAGCCAGGCTGTGGTCCAACATGAGGCCTGGTCACAGACCGGGCCACGGGGGCGTTGACCCCTGGAATTCTCTCCAGGTCTCCAGGTAACAATCGGGGCCATTTACCGGATGCCTCATACAAACATCCCAAATTTTAGTGATCAACTAAAAACGCTAATAACAAACAACCAAATGAACAAACACCACCTTATCTTATCTGGAGACCTTAACATCAACCTTGGCCAACCAGATGACCAGCCAGTAACCGATTTCATCAACAATATGAACAACACACTTCTCATACCAACAATAACCAAACCAACCAGTCTTATTGAAACGAGTAACCATAATCGACCATATATGGACCAATATTCTAGCCCCCCTTAAATCGGGGATAATAAAAGACAGCACCACAGACCACTACCCCACTTTCCTCTTAACAAACATTAGTAAACCACCCCTAGAATACACCAAAGTTTCATTTAGACTCCATGACTAGGCATCAATAAATAACTTCACAGCAGAGCTAGAGACGGTTGACTGGGCTATAGATTTCTCAAACACCAAGGGTATCGATGATTGGACAGACAACTTTATTAATAAATTACATAGACTTTACAACAAACATTGTCCTATAAAAATGAAACAGATTACGAATAAACGGCTAGGCTGCCCATGGCTAACTAACAGCT
Organism: Cherax destructor; assembly: GCA_009830355.1. NCBI lineage: Eukaryota > Metazoa > Arthropoda > Malacostraca > Decapoda > Parastacidae > Cherax > Cherax destructor. The sequence continues at coordinate 26,283 of WNWK01021787.1, read as the reverse complement.
TACTAAAATCCATTAACAAGAAACATCAATATGAAAAGCAATATAGACGGGGATTCATTTAGTTTGATATCTTTATTATGCACCCCATACCCATCCTGTGGGCGGTAGTCAAAAGATTACAGAGGTACATAATGGGTCCAGGGACTGGACCTCAAAGTTTGATAGCTGAGCAAGTTACAAAGGTAATGAACTCAGATGGTCACAATCATGACAAGTTACAAAGGTATTTGCAGATTACAGAGGTATATATAGGGTCCAGAGACTGGGCCCCAAAGTTTTGATAGCTGAACAAGGTACAATGGTAATTAATTCACTAGTTACAAGGTAATGAATCATGTAAGTAAATTTACTTACGTCTGTACATGGTTACACTCATGAACAAATTATAAAGCAATGAGCAATCTATTAGTCTACACCCAGCCACAACTGTAATAAGTTATTGGTGCAAATTTTAATTGTTGGGTCACACACACACACATATACATATACACATACATATATAAAACACACATATACATATATATACATACACACATACACATACACACATGTACATAAAACACACACACACGTGTCAATGCTTTATTTACAGGGAGCAAAGTCAGGGTATAAAGAGTTTATTAAAAACTATTCATCAGTTCTCACCAAACTAATAAAAAAGCCAAACAATTGTACTACTCAGCAGATTCACTGAAACAAGAGATCTAAAAAGACCTGGAAAATACTCTCACAGATTATGGGCACCCACAAACTGAAAAACTAGGATATTGTCCAAACTAAACCAAACGAAACACCACTACAGCCTATTGATACAGTAAACAAGATAAATGACTTCTTCTCAACCATAGGATCAAATCTTGCCAGTACAATCCCAGATACCAATGCTCGAGCAAGTGATTACCTAGATGGGAATTTCCCATCCTCTTTATATCTTGCACCTACAGAACTCACTGAAGTCACCATGATAATCAAGTCACATAAAAATAAATCAGGCATCTGTCTCAAGTCCCACCATTAATATACAAACAAGCCGCTCATGTCCTTTCACATCCTATTTCATTACTTTTTAACAAATCATTAGAAACTAGCACTTTCCCGACACTACTCAAAACAGCATGGGTTACACCAATACACAAAGGTGGTGACCCCACAGACGTAAACAACTATAGGCCTATATCAAATCTACCGTTGCTATCCAAAATCTTCGAGAAACTTGTGCACAAGAGATTATACTCGTTTATAACGACACAAAGCATACTCAACCCCTGCCAATTTGGCTTCAGGGAAAATAAAAGCACTAACGATGCAATAGTTAAAATGATAGACCTGCTTTACATAGCACTCGAAAATAAGGAATATCCATTAGGACTTTTTATTGACCTAAGGAAAGCTTTTAAACAAACAAACAAACAAACAAACAAATTTTATTTCATTGCAGATTACATGGGTATCGGAAGTTACAATGTAAATTGAGTGCAAGGAGAGCCACTGACATGCCATGGCATTAGGGGCAGCTTATTCTAGTCCTTAAAAACTATGTACTTAATATTAGAGAAATTTATTGAGTTTATTCTAGTTAAAAATTATTTTCAAAATTACAATATGATGAAATTTTACTGTTTAAATTATTATATAATGATATTAGATATTAGATTGTTACAGGTGTTAAGATTCTTGAATGATAATATGGAATTGAGATTATCTTAAGGAAAATAACATTGAGCATTTTTGACATTAACTTATAATATGAGTAGGAGGTAACATAATAGTAACATATTATTAAAAATTGAGATTATCGTATAGGAAACTAACAATGAGCATTTTTCAAAGTAGTTTATAGTATGATCATTTAGTTTTGGGTGAGTAGGTGGTTTTGAGTTGAGTCTTAAATTGATTTTCAGACATGATTATCTTAATATTTACTGACAGTAAACAATGGTATCCTACTCCACAAACTTGGCCACTGTGGAATAAGAGGTCATGCACTAGCATACTTCAAATCCTACCTCACTAATAGGTATCAGTATGTCACTATTAAAGACACATCCTCCACGACACGACCAATTGACACCGGAGTAGCGCAGGAAGTGTCCTTGGCCCCCCTGCTCTTCCTCTTATACATCAATGATCTTCCCAATGTATCACAACACCTGAAACCAATACTCTTTACTGACGACACAACTTATGTCATCTCCCACACAAACCTTGCCACGCTTAATACCATTGTTAACAACGAATTAATAAAAATATCAACATGGATGACAGCCAATAATCTTACACTCAACACTGATAAGACCTTCTATATTATGTTTGGCAACAGAGCAGGTGATCCCCAAATAAACATTAAGATCAACACTACACCTATTGCTAAACATAATGAAGGCAAGTTCCTGGGTCTTCACCTTGACAGCAGCCTGAAATTCAGCACCCATATCCAACACATAACAAAGAAAGTGTCCAAAACTGTGGTTATCCTCTCTAAGATACGGTATTATGTACCACAATCAGCCCTAATCACACTATACTACTCACTCATCTATCCCTACCTCACATACGCCATTTGTGCATGGGGATCAACAGCAATTACCCACCTAAAGCCAATAATAACCCAACAAAAAGCCGCAATAAGAATTATCACGCAATCCAACGCTACCTGGAGTTTACCTAGAGAGAATTCCAGGGGTCAACGCCCCGAGGCCCGGTCTGTGACCAAGCCTCATGTTGGACCAGAGCCTGATCAACCAGGCTGTTACTGCTGGCCGCACTCAGTCCAACGTACGAACCACAGCCTGGCTGGTCAGGTACCGACTTTAACTGCCTGTCCAGTGCCTGCTTGAAGACAGCCAGGGGTTTGTTGGTAATCCCCCTGATGTATGCTGGGAGGCAGTTGAACAATCTTGGGCCCCTGACACTTATTGTGTTGTCCCTCAACGTGCTAGTGGCACCCTGCTCTTCATTGGGGAGACGTTACATCGCCTGCCGAGTCTTTTGCTTTCGTAGGGAGTGATTTTCGTGTGCAAGTTTGGTACTAATCCCTCGAGAATTTTCCATGTGTATATAATAATGTATCTCTCCCGCCTGCGTTCTAGAGAGTACAGGTTTAGGAACTTCAAGCGTTCCCAGTAGTTGAGGTGGTTTATCGCACTTATGCGTGCGGTGAAGGTTCTCTGCACATTTTCAAGGTCAGCAATTTCACCCGCCTTGAAAGGTGCAGTTAGTGTGCAGCAATATTCCAGCCTAGATAGAACAAGCGATATGTAAAGTGTCAACATGGGCTTGGCATCCCTGGTTTTGAAGGTTCTCATTTTTCTAGCAGATGCAATTGCTACGGTGTTATGGTCCTTGAAGGTGAGATCCTCTGACATGATCACTCCCAGGTCTTTGACATTAGTTTTTCGCTCTATTGTGTGGTTGGAATTAGTTTTGTACTCCGATGAGATTTTAATTTCTTCACTTTTTCCGTATCTGAGTAATTGAAATTTCTCATCATTGAACTTCATATTGTTTTCTGCAGCCCATTTAAAGATTTGGTTTATGTCTGCTTGGAGTCTAGCCGTGTCTTCAACGGTGGACACTGTCATACAGATTCGGGTGTCATCTGCAAAGGAAGACACAGCACTGTGGCTTATATCCCTGTCTATGTCCGATATGAGGATGAGGAACAGGATGGGAGCAAGTTCTGTGCCTTGTGGAACAGAGCTTTTCACAGTAGCTGCCTCAGACTTTACTCTATTGACTACTACTCTTCGTGTTCTACTTGTTAGGAAATTATAGATCCATCTACCAACTTTTCCTGTTATTCCTTTATCACGCATTTTGTGTGCTATTACACCATGGTCACACTTGTTAAAGGCTTTTGCAAAGTCTGTGTATATAACATTTACATTTTGTTTGTCTTCTAGAGCATCCAGGATCTTGTCGTAGTGGTCCAGTAGTTGGGACAGACAGGAGCGGCCTGCTCTAAACCCATGCTGCCCTGGGTTGTGCAATTGATGAGTATCAAGATGAGTAGCGATTTTGCTTCTTAGAACCCTTTCAAAGATTTTTATAATATGGGACGTTACCGCTATTGGTCTGTAGTTCTTTGCTATTGCTTTACTGCCCCCTTTGTGGAGTGGGGCTATGTCTGTTGTTTTTAGTAACTGCGGGACGACCCCAGTGTCCATGCTCCCTCTCCATAGGATGTTAAAAGCACATGATAGGGGCTTCTTGCAGTTCTTGATGAACACGGAGTTCCATGAGTCTGGGCCTGGAGCGGAGTGCATGGGCATGTCATTTATTGCCTTTTCGAAGTCATTTGGCGTCGTGGTGATGTCAGAAAGGCATGCGTCTATCAAGTTCTGTGGCACACTCATAAAAAATTCATTTAGGTCTTCGATTTTCAGTCGGGTTAGCGGCTCGCTAAAAACTGAGTTATACTGGGACTTAAGTAACTCACTCATTTCCTTGCTGTCATCTGTGTAGGACCCATCCCGTTTAAGTAGGGGCCCAATACTGGATGTTGTTCTCGACTTTGATTTTGTATAAGAAAAGAATTTCTTTGGGTTTCTTTCAATTTCATTTATAGCATTTTGTTCTTCCCGCGTTTCTTGATTCCTGTAGGATTCCTTTAGTTTTAATTCGATGTTTGCTATTTCTCTGACTAGTGTCTTCCTACGTATTTCAGATATATTGGCCTCCTGTAGCCGCTCCGTTATTCTTTGCCTTCGCCTGTATAGGGAGCGCCTCTCTCTTTCTAGTTTGCATCTTCTCCTCCTTTTCCTTAAGGGAATTTGCCTTGAGCAAACCTCTAGTGCCACAGAGTTAATTTGGTCTAGACATAGGTTAGGATCCGTGATGCTTAGGCAATCTTCCCAGTTTAAATCATTTAGGACTTGGTTTACTTGGTCCCACCTTATGTTTTTGTTATTGAAGTTGAATTTGGAGAAGGCTCCCTCGCGGCTGATCACATTTTGTTGATATGGGGCTCCCCGCATGCATGTCTGGACCTCTATTATGTTGTGATCTGAGTATATTGTTTTTGATATGATGACATTTCGTATCAGATCATCATTGTTGGTGAAGATGAGGTCCAGCGTATTCTCTAATCATGTGGGCTCTACTATTTGCTGGTTTAAGGTGAACTTGGTGCAGAGATTTAAAAGTTCATGCATGTGTGAATTTTCATCTGAGCTGCCTCCTGGTGTTATCTCTGCTACCACATTGTTTGCAATGTTCCTCCATTTTAGGTGCCTGAGGTTGAAATCCCCAGTAGCAAGATGTTGGGGGCAGGAGCTGGAAGATTTTCCAGACAGTGGTCAATTTTCAGAAGCTGTTCCTGGAATTGTTGGGACGTTGCATCCGGGGCTTGTAGACAACCACGATAACCAGGTTTTGATTCTCGACCTTTATTGCTAATACTTCAACTACATCATTTGAGGCATTTAGTAGTTCTGAACATATAAGTGACTCTGTGATATACAGGCCAACCCACCCTTTTTGCCTGTTCACTCTGTCACACCTGTATAGGTTGTAGCCCGGGATCCATATTTCATTGTCCAAGTGATCTCTTATGTGGGTCTCTGTGAAAGCCGCAAACATAGCATTTGACTCTGTAAGCAGTCCACGAATGTAAGGTACCTTGTTGTTTGTTGCTGGCTTTAGACCCTGTATATTAGCAAAGATGAATGTAGTTGGATTGGTGGTATTGGTGGTATGGGGGGAGGTCTTTTTTTCCTGGCTCTAATATCTGTTGTAATGGAGTGGAGGCCACTGACTGTGATTCCACTCCTACCTGTCTCCTCTGTAAATACTTCTTTAAATCTCATGTTGAGCTCCTCACATACCTCTTGGTCGTTTCTTGTGAACTCTCCATCTTCCTTCCTCAGCCTGATTACCTGGACCTTGACTGTTGTTTTCCTCCTGATGTGGCTATACAACAGCTTCGGGTCAGACTTGACTTTTGATGCTATGAGCCTCCCTTCTTACCTGTGCATATTCGTTTCTGGCTCTTCGGCTAATCTCTCTATTTTCCTGGGTCCTTTGTCTTCTGTACTTTTTACATTCTCTAGTACATTTAGTTTTTGCCTCCCTACACCTTTGGGTGAACCAAGGACTCGTTCTGGTCTTCCCATTATTTCTGTTTCCCTTGGGAACAAACCTCTCCTCTGCCTCCTTGCATTTTGTTGTCACATAGTCCATCATTTCTTTTACTGGTTTTCCTGCCAATTCTCTCTCCCACTGAACGTCTTGTAGGAAGTTGTTTCTCATGCCTGTGTAGTTTCCCCTTTTGTAGTTTCGTTTTTCCCTTCCAATTCCTGCTCCCCTCTCCACTTGTAGCTCAACTATATAATCAAAACACAGAACAACATGATCACTAGCTCTAAGGGGCCTTTCGTACGTGATATCCTCAATGTCCGAACTACTCAAGGTGAATACTAGGTCCAGTCTTGCTGGATCATCCTCACCTCTCTCTCTAGTAGTGTCTCTAACATGTTGATGCATGAGGTTTTCCAGTACCACATCCATCATCTTGGCTCTCCATGATTCAGGACCCCCATGGGTCTCCAGGTTTTCCCAATCAATCTCCTTGTGATTGAAATCACCCATAACTAGTAACTTTGCTTACAGAGTCAAATGCTACGTTTGCGGTTTTCACAGAGACCCACATAAGAGATCACTTGGACAATGAAATATGGATCCCGGGCTACAACCTATACAGATGTGACAGAGTGAACATACAAAAGGGGGGGGGGCGGGGTTGGCCTGTATATCACAGAGTCACTTATATGTTCAGAACTACTAAATGCCTCAAATGATGTGGTCGAAGAATTAGCAATAAAGATCGAGAATCAAAACCTGGTCATCGTAGTTGTATACAAGCCTACGGATGCAACGTCCCAACAATTCCAGGAACAGCTTCTGAAAATTGACCACTGTCTGGAAAATCAGGGGGATTACCAACAAACTCCTGGCTGTCTTCAAGCAGGCACTGGACAGGCACCTAAAGTCAGTACCTGACCAGCCAGGCTGTTCATTTAATATCACATACCTGCAAGTCCCTCTCAAGAAGCTCATTGCTAGTAATCCCTTGTTACAAAATGACACGATATCTATTAACAATAGATATCTCCAGTGAACACTAGAAAGGAAAGCCCTTCTAGCATCCAGCCTGTTACTGGGCTTTTGCAACAAAGTCAGTATCCTGGTTCAGTTATCCGACATATTATATAGATGAAGAGGATTACAACTGATAGGGTACTAACCAAAGTAAATGATTTAAAAGATTTATTAACAAAGTGAGAAAATCTAGGGTAGCAAAGTAGATCTAATATGAAGATACTAATTAAGATATCAATTAGGATAATTAGGAGGGTAGCTCCTACACTGCTCTCATATACAATAAGTCTGTGCTGAGGGCACATATATATATAAATGACTCAGAGGTACCATCAGGTACAATGTCAGTAATAACAATAATATATATAAATAATAATAAATGTGTGTACGAGTGTGCTCCCGGTAACTATAACTCGACTCAACCAGTGTACGACAGAACAACTTCTCATAAGCTAGCTGTACTAACAAATTGACAACCAGAACAGCTTGATTGTCTAGTAAAATGACCACTTCGCAGAACAGCACTATAACAGGCAACAGCAACACAGCATCAGGAACAAGGAGACAGAAAATCGACCCTAACTGGGGACCATCAGTAGATCCTCCAAAACAGTCATAAAACTCCCTTTCTACTGAAACTAGGTTCAGCATAAACAATCCCAAACTGTGGCGGTGCACAGATGCCTTATCGAAGTAGGTCCAGAGCTAGAGCTTGAGACCTGAGTTATCAAAGAGTGTCGAAGTGACACACAACCCAGAACAAAGTCGAATAATCACTGTCTAGTCTATTCTCTGTGAACAGAGTTACACAGAGTTCTGAGAAGTATGATTCGCCTCACCAACGAATTCATACTCTACCCAACAGAGTCTAATGTCGAGAACAACAAGAGTGAGGAGTTGACTCGACGAAGGGCAGCAGGCCAGAGAGAGAGATGATAAAGGAACAACCACCCAGCTCAGGTGTGTTCAGAGACTGACTCCCCTCCGCAACAAGACGCCGGCAGCCTAACAGTCGTTTGTCAACACCAAGGCAGTTACTACACACTCTCGAGCACAACATAAAATATAATATCCTACCTAATATATATAGCTAAGTTAAATAATAGTCTAATAATAATATAAAGCAAAATATTAACGATTTAGCTATAATCGAGAATATTCGCAATATAAAATTATAGAAAATTGAAATATACATTATATACATTGAGGCCCAGTTCAAGGGGCGCAACACCCCCCCATCACGACAAACGGTCGCACTAGGAGAAGTAGTAATGTCTCATGTCTCAAATATTTCTTAAAGTATCAACATCTCAGAGACCTTCAGTTAACTCTTAAACTTTTCTACAGTGTCATTTCACTAGGATATGTCCCTCGTACTAGGGTAGTATACAACTTCGTATATCGGCATAATCACGGTTATGTCCATACACTGATGTAGAGGAGACATAGCAGAGACATCTGAGGCTCGAACAGTGGTAGTCATAGTAGTGACGACTACACAACAGCAGTCTTGTGCGATAGGAGACGACATTCCACTCTAATACAGTGGTAGTGGAATGTGAAGCAGCAATGACTGGACAGCATGGGGAAGCTGGTGAGAATAAGGTGTGTAGAGAAGTGGGGGGGGGGTCACCGCCGAGCAGTCTGCTCGGTAACAAACATCGCCCACCAACCACACTCACACTCAGCTTCTCTCAGTATCTCCTTCACAACACACCAACTTACAAAACACATTACTGTAGATACATGGAAAGAAATTATAATTAGACACGAATACATAAATTTACATGGGCAGTATTGATTTTACGTTACTTTACTTAATTAATCAAAGTAGCAAGTAACAAAATAGTATATTGGGCACAAAATTTACGTTAATTTAAATGTTGTAATGATAATTAAGGACGTGACAGGCGTCAGAATTACATTACATCGACCACTAATATGTTTAATACTTATGGAGTACGGCTGGATTCTGAGAGCCCACCTCATTATCCTAGCATTTTTACTCTTCATTGTGTTAATATAGGTGAGAGGATTGTGGTCAGAAAATACATTTATCTTAAAAGGAGAAGTACCCAAATATACATCAAAATGTTCCAACGACACCACGAGAGCTAGTGCCTCTTTCTCAATAGTGGCATAGTTTTCTGATGTCGTTTGAGTTTAGAAGAATAGTAGCAGATAGGATGCAATATGTCAGTGGAGGTGGATTTTTGCATTAAAACCGCGCCCACAGCATAACCACTCGCATCTATATGCAAAAAGAAGGGTAGGGTGAAGTTAGGACTCTGCAAAACAGGAGCAGAGGAAAGCAAGCGCTTCAACCTTGTAAATGAGTCTGAACAATCTTGAGTCCAGATGAACTGGACTTTGCTACTGGTGAGCTCAGTGAGGAGCAGCAACTTGAGCAAAGTTAGGACAGAACCTGCGATAATAACCTGCCATACCCAGGAATCTTTGCACACCCTTCCTATCCTGTGGTACTGGAAATGCTGCAATAGCACGAACTTTAGCATCAATAGGAGCAACTTCACCTTGGCCTATCAAAACCCTAGATAGGTAATCTTGGCTTGACCAAAACACATAGCCAAGTTAACAGTGAAATTATAATGTGTCAGTTTCTCAAACAAAGCTCTGAGACGTGTCAAGTGTTGTTCCCATTCGTCACTGTACACCACTAAATCGTCAAGATAGGCTTCTACTCCGTCTAAGTCGTAGGTCAACTCGTTCATAATACGTTGAAATGACGAAGCAGCATTACACAAGCCGAAGGGAGTGACGAGATAGTTGAACAATCCATCTTGAACAGTGAAGGCAGATATTTCTTGAGCACGTTCAGTAAGCGGGACTTGATAATATCCTCGTAAGAGATCTAAACGGCTGACATACTGTGCTCCAGACACACGATCAATCAGGTCGTCTATGCGAGGTAAGGGATAACCATCAGGCAAGGTGACAGAGTTCACTTTCCTGTAATCAGTACACATCCTGAAACTACCGTCGGCTTGGGCACTAATATACACGGTGAGGCCCATGGACTTTTACTGCGTTCAATAATTCCATGAGATAGAAAAAAGTCAACTTCTTCTCTCAATGCTCTATGTTTCGTTGGACTCATTCTATATGGTGATTGCTTAATAGGTGATGCCCCCTGTACATCAACGTCATGTACGCTAGAGTACAACGCTTAGGAACATCACTAAACAATTCAGGGTACTGCAAAATCATGTTCTTAACATTACTTGCTTTATCAGCATCAAGGTTACTTAGAAAATTATCGAGTGATTGTAGAGTCACTGAATTTTCTAAACGGACCTCTATACCTCTAGAGATGTCAGGCAGACTGACGTTTCCTTCCTGTGGTCTAGGAAGAATAGAAGCAGTAGGTAGTAGGTAGTACGCCTTGAGCTGATTAATGTGGTACACATGATTTATTGGTAAGAGAGGTGCAGGTGGAGGCGAGTGAGCTGGTTTGCCTGTCACCTGACAGACGTGGCAACGTCGCACATGATCAGCAACAGTGTCCCTCATTCCCGGCCAAGTGAAATGTTTTGCCAGTTTACCAAGTGTCTTCCTGACACCCAAATGTCCTCCTATGGGACTATTGTGCGCAAAATCAAGAGCTTGCTCACGAAATGTAACTGGTAAAACAACAAGATGCTTGACTGTGGTGGAATCACTGTCAGCTGTCAACTGACTTGTACTTTTCTCCATTAGTACACCTTTACTGTAATAATAACAATTATCGAGATCCTTTGCTTCACTCTCAGTAACTGCTATATCTCTCAGTCTCTCCAAAGACTGATCAACAAACTGATCCTTGATTAAATCGTCGTGAGTTAAAATCTTCACATCAGTTGTGTCTTGACTAGGTTGATGAGGTAGGGGGGGTGTCAGTGCTAGTGATCCTGGCCGCAGAGAATCACTGAATAACATATTCAACCCCAAATCATTATCATCAACTAACTCAGCAGGAGACAAGGATGGTTGTTGTTGTATCTTTGACATAGCGCGGGTAATTGCACTGAGAGGGAACAATATAGGTTTCTCTCTACATGCTTCAATTGCGTAATTATCCTCAGTGGTATTATCAATCACAAGTGGCTCCTTACAAATACCAGACTGAAGGATATCGTTTCCTATCAACAAGTCCACTGACCTGATAGGAAATTCACCACTGAAATACCAACTGACATATAACCAGAATAATAGCTTGTTTCAAGGTACACTTTGTGAAGAGGAACTTTAGTAACAGCACCTCCATAGGCTTCTAACAATACATCTATCTGGGTATAGGTATCATTAGTTAAAGGCAATACATCTTCTCTTAACAAGGTAAGATAACTTCCTGTGTCTCGGAAAGTAATTATCTCAGTGAGCTTAGATTCGTCAAGTCCTACTTTGCCTCTCGATAAGTAAGGACTCATAGCTGACTGAATCTTTCATCAGATACTCTGTCTGATGTTAGTCATCTATTCAGAGGAACATTCTCGAAAACTGAGGAGTCAAAGTATTACTAGGATGGTGCCCTTTGTTGCACCGAAGATGATACGACTTGAGTGGGGGCGCCAGCCGCACGATCTTGTCTCATATCTCTTTCTAACTTAAAGCAATATTCTCGAGTATGACCTTTCCTAAGACAGTAGTTACATTTGACATTCTTCTTCTCAGTATTAGACTTCTGTCTAACTACAGAGACAGATTCAGGAATGTCAGGTTTCCTGGTGAAGGTACGAGAAGTAACAGTAGCAGGAGTTTTAGGCCGGCACTGATCAGCTGATTTGTTTTGCCAATTCCTAGGACATTTTTAGTTACCTTTTTTCTCTCAGTTTTAGCACGTACAATTGTGTGAGAAATTTCATAGTTGTCAGCTAAAGCTGCAGTCTCTAGTATATCTGTGGCAGTGTGGTCTATCAGATATTCTTGTACATCAGCAGACATACAGGTGTTGAACTCCTCGTGAAGTATCAGCTGAACGAGACTGTCATAAGTCTGGCAATGGGAGGCTCGACACCACCTCTCAAATGCAAGCTTTTTCTCACGGGCAAACTCCACACAAGTTTGACCCTGTCGTCGTTGTAACGTACGAAATGCACGTTGGTAACTTACAGGTAACAAATTATATGTCTCAAGAATGGTTTCTTTGACTGTGTCATAGTCAATGTATTTGGCAAATGGCAAAGCCGCAGTACATGTTTGTGCTCTGCCAGTCAAAGCTGTGTGCAACAAAGTAGCCCAATGCTTACGTGGCCAATTCATGGCACGTGCTTGATTCTCGAACACATCAAAATACGTATCTAGGTCTGTCTCAAAAAACTTAGGGACCATTGTGGCAGCTTTCTGCACGTTAAATGTATCCTCTATAGTCTTACTAGGCTGATCATCTCTAATACTCTGTTGTCTCTGGAAACGAACAGTTTCTCTATGGAACTCTTCCTCGTTCAATTTCCTCTGTGCCTCAATTTGCGCAGTTTGCAACAATATTAGGCGTTCCATCCTGTTGAATTGATCTTGAGATATAGGATCAAACAAGGGAGAAGGTAAATGAACAGGTTTATCTGGATAGACCCTAGGTCGGGCACATAGTCCAGCCATTCCAATAGAGCCTAGGTCTGGTCTAGTATAAGTAGAGACAGGTGTAGCATAAACAGTACTAGTATGAGGCTGCGTCATACTTCTAGCTACACTCTGAACTAATGTCTGAGGCAGACAGTAGGGAGTGAGAGAAAACTGAGCAGTATTGCTAGGCTCAGAAATCTCTGCCTGAGTTGCTCTCACTTCTATGTCATCAATTAGCGACATACTTTCTAATTGTGACACTAAGCTCTCTGATTCTGATTCAGAATCAAACTCTGTATTATCAGGAAACAACAGATCTCTAATTAATGCTCTGACTGTTACTGCGGTGTAACTATGGTTGTACGTCACACCCAGATGCTTGGCTACCTGCCAACAAGTCTGAAGCTTTAAAGTACGTAACTTCGACAAAGTCAGAGTATCAATTAAGTTTTTCACCTTATCACACATCACGAAAATAAGTACAATATGAGAGAGTGATTATGGGAAGCTAGAATCCTAATGTAAGAATTTACTTTACAATTTACACAAGAGTTGGTTGTCTTAGAGCTAGAGCTCATTAACAGTATTTCCATCTCCTTGGATCAAGAGACTCGGGCAGGTACATACATCCCCTACAATGTTGTACAAGACCAAACTCCTAGTCTTCAGATTAGGAAATTACTCAAAGTGTTTGACCATAGAGTTACTTGTATGGCAAACTGGACAATTCCTCCAACACCTTGGATCAAGAAGATCCCGGACAGGCCCCCATTTGTTACAAAATGACACGATATCTATTAACAATAGATATCTCCAGTGAACACTAGAAAGGAAAGCCCTTCTAGCATCCAGCCTGTTACTGGGCTTTTGCAACAAAGTCAGTATCCTGGTTCAGTTATCCGACATATTATATAGATGAAGAGGATTACAACTGATAGGGTACTAACCAAAGTAAATGATTTAAAAGATTTATTAACAAAGTGAGAAAATCTAGGGTAGCAAAGTAGATCTAATATGAAGATACTAATTAAGATATCAATTAGGATAATTAGGAGGGTAGCTCCTACACTGCTCTCATATACAATAAGTCTGTGCTGAGGGCACATATATATATAAATGACTCAGAGGTACCATCAGGTACAATGTCAGTAATAACAATAATATATATAAATAATAATAAATGTGTGTACGAGTGTGCTCCCGGTAACTATAACTCGACTCAACCAGTGTACGACAGAACAACTTCTCATAAGCTAGCTGTACTAACAAATTGACAACCAGAACAGCTTGATTGTCTAGTAAAATGACCACTTCCAGAACAGCACTATAACAGGCAACAGCAACACAGCATCAGGAACAAGGAGACAGAAAATCGACCCTAACTGGGGACCATCAGTAGATCCTCCAAAACAGTCATAAAACTCCCTTTCTACTGAAACTAGGTTCAGCATAAACAATCCCAAACTGTGGCGGTGCACAGATGCCTTATCGAAGTAGGTCCAGAGCTAGAAACTTGAGACCTGAGTTATCAATGAGTGTCGAAGTGACACACAACCCAGAACAAAGTCGAATAATCACTGTCTAGTCTATTCTCTGTGAACAGAGTTACACAGAGTTCTGAGAAGTATGATTCGCCTCACCAACGAATTCATACTCTACCCAACAGAGTCTAATGTCGAGAACAACAAGAGTGAGGAGTTGACTCGACGAAGGGCGCAGGCCAGAGAGAGAGATGATAAAGGAACAACCACCCAGCTCAGGTGTGTTCAGAGACTGACTCCCCTCCGCAACAAGACGCCGGCAGCCTAACAGTCGTTTGTCAACACCAAGGCAGTTACTACACACTCTCGAGCACAACATAAAATGTAATATCCTACCTAATATATATAGCTAAGTTAAATAATAGTCTAATAATAATATAAAGCAAAAATATTAACGATTTAGCTATAATCGAGAATATTCGCAATATAAAATTATAGAAAATTGAAATATACATTATATACATTGAGGCCCAGTTCAAGGGGCGCAACATCCCTTCATTAAATCACTTGTTAAAGCAACTGCTCAAGAAGAAATTTCTCGTCTAGCTGGTAGTAATAAGTTATCACAAGTTATATACACTGATGGATCTAAACAGGAGTCTTCTGGCAGGGCTGCATCTGCTCTGGTTGCCACCTCCCTAGTTAAGAACAATAATAAATAGCTAAATTAGATAAATTCATACAACTGGGCGTCTACACTGCAAACTGAATTGTTTGTAATCCTAATGGCACTAAAGCTAACCTATGACACTGAGCTTGACTCTATCATCATTACTGATTCTATGTCATCATTGAAGGCTCTTGACTCATATAATGACTCTAACAGCATGGTTATTGGTAAATTAGACACATATGCAACACTTGGGTATCTTTATTGAGGAAACGTTTCGCCACACAGTGGCTTCATCAGTCCATACAAAGGAGAATCGTGAAGAACAGGAGGAGTGTGAGGTTGTCAGGCCCTCAATCTTGAGACGATGTTGTCAGTCCATCAATCTTGAATAGAATGACAACCTCACACTCCTCCCTGTTCCTTATGATTTAAGTAACTGATGGCACTGTGTGCCTCAATAAAGATACCCAAGTGTTCATATGTGTCTAATTTACCAACTCGTCGGTTCTCTGAACCATTCATTCACAGCATGGTTATTGGAGAAGCCAGGTATAGATACTCAAAAATCCGGGACAAAGTAAGTAAGTTTATTCAGGTATACACAAATACAGTTACATAGATTATCATACATAGCAGCATATGTGTAGAAAACATAGGATAACCCAAAAAGTCAGACAGAGTGACTTATTTCCATTTGGGTCCATTAGGAATTAATGTACAATTGCTATGGATTCCATCACACATTGGATTACTCCTTCATGATAAAGTTTATATGTTAGCCAAGAAGAGTACCCAGAAGGAGAATGTCGAATATAACTTTGGTATATCTGTGTCTAGCATTAGGAATAATATTAGGAGAGAAATAAATAATGAAAATGATTGCTATAGGAATGCAGTTAGAAGCCTGAGTAGATCTATAACCCACTATGATAACATGAACATAGATAAGTATGTTTATGGAGCAACTTGCAATGTGAACAGACTGACTGATGTTGTAGTGGCCAGGCTTAGGCTTGGCTACAAGTACTTCTTTCAGATTGGGAGACACACAGATGATGATCAAACTAAATGCAAATTATGTGATCAGGCATATGGTCACTGTCTTGAACACTATGTGCTTAATTGTGCACTTATTGAGGAATATAGAGATAGACAGTATAATAACTTATGTGACATGTCAAGATATCTTATTAATGAAAATAAGACACATGACCATAACACTAGACACAGATCACTCCTCGATGTTCCCCGTGTCCATCGAACACTATGTAAAAACTCAATGCATATAAAAGGCACGAAAATTTGGAATTCATTGCCTGTCATAGCTAAAGAAACCCTGCCTTTACCCCAATTCAAAACGATGCTAAAAAAACACCTTCTCACTCAAACCTAAATGCACAATATCAAACATTCTCAACAAAGTAGAAAAATCACTTACTGTAAAAACCTGACTAATCACTTAAATGTAAAAACTGTTATGAATAATACATACTACTAACTATTTCCATAACATTTACATTATAATGACCACGAAAACTGTAACTGCAATGCAATTAATTGTTTTAAATTGTTATCTCACTCAATTAGTTGCATTGCTGCAATTAATTGATATGTTTTAAATTGTTATCTCACTCAATTAGTTGCATTGCTGCAACTAATTGATATGTTCAACTTATAATCAAACTTTATAACTTAGATACGCAATTATACTTATTTTATAAATTATCAACCATAACTTTTTACCATGTAGCCTATAATTAAGTAGTCCTAAGAATGCCCGCAATGCACAGCATATTAGGGGCTTTTGGCATGTACATCTCATTAATAACTATGTATCTTGTCTACCCAACCATGTATCATTGTACCATGTCTCAATAAAGTATTATTATTATTATTATTATTATTATTATTATTATTAAGATACCAGTTATACTAAGCAAATTTCCTAAATTTGCTTGTAACAGATAAGTGAAATGTAGATATAAATCCAAATGTACAATTGTTAACCCTTTTGGGGCCTAGTGCCTAGGCCTTTTGTGTATCCATATGCTCTTGCGCTACCGTCCACAGGATGGATATGGGGTGCACAATAAACTAGCCACTTCGGTGGCAAAATCTAAAAAAAATCTAAAAATCTGTAATGTTGAGGTACAGTTCCTGGACTCATTATGTGCCTCTGTATTGTTTTGACTACCACCCACAGGATGGGTATGAGGTGCATAATAAAGAAATTAAAGTAATTTAGAGTCCTCTAGAACCCTTTACAACCGTTGCTAGGGTATGGTGTCTGGACTTCCTGTCCTATTTCATGTTATATGCTGTACTTAGATTTTATAAATAATAAAAATGACGTCGGTCATGGATGTTGCTGTTATTAATGTTAAATTTTATTGCTTTACGATTCCACGTAAGATTACCGGTGAAATTATTGATCCCACTTAGAAGCGAACCTTGAAGAGTTCAGTATGGTAAAGCCTTGCCATAAGTGAGCTAGACTCAAGAAGAAAGCTCCCTAATAACACTATACACACACCTACTATGAAGCAACACACCGCACACTGCTTAATAATTTATATTTCTGTATCATATGTGCGTTCGAGCGCCATACAACCACTGGTGGAGCAGCTGCCTGTGAAGCCTCTACGATCTATTCAAACAGAGCTTCGAAGCTTAGGTTCGTTCGCACTGGTTTGAAGCAGAGGTTTTACTCAGAGGTTCTTGTTGGCCCAAATGTAAGCTTTGTGGCGCCCTTAGTCAGTGTTGCTTTGTGGCGCCCTTAGCTAATATTGCTTTGGGGCTCCCTTAGCCAGTGTTGCTTTGTGGCGCCCTTAGCTAATATTGCTTTGGGGCTCCCTTAGCCAGTGGTGCTTTGTGGCGCCCTTAGCTAATATTGCTTTGTGGCGCTCTTAGTTAGTGTTGCTTTGTGGATCCCTTAGCCTGGAGTTTACCTGGAGAGAGTTCCGGGGGTCAACGTCCCCCGCGGCCAGGTTTGTGACCAGGCCTCATGGTGGATCAGGGTCTGATCAATCAGGCTGTTACTGTTGGCCGAACGTAAACCAACGTACGAACCACAGCCCGGTTGGTCAGGTACTGAATTTAGGTATCTGTCCAGTGCCAGGGGTCTATTGGTAATCCCCTTTATGTATGCTGGGAGGCAGTTGAACAGTCTTGGGCCCAGGACACTTATTGTGTTGTCTCTTAGCGTACTCGTGGCGCCCCTGCTTTTCATTTGGGGGATGTTGCTGAGTCTTTTGCTTTTGTAGGGAGTAGTTTTCGCGTGCCAATTTGGGACTAATCCCTCTAGGATTTTCAAAGTGTATGTTATCATGTATCTTTCTCGCCTGATTAACATGGAATACAAATCAGTAATTTAAGTGCTTTAACGTATTTATGAGTGCCGTGAAAGTTCTTTGTACACAAAGCTCCTGGACCACTATGACAGGGTCCTGGATGCTGTAGAGGGTAAACAAAATACAGATGTAATATACACAGACTTTGCAAAAGCTTTCGACAAGTGTGACCATGGTGTAATAGCACACAAAATGCGTGATAAAGGAATAACAGAAAAAGTTGGTAGATGGATCTATAACTTCCTGACAAATAGAACACAAAGAGTAATAGTAAACAGAGTAAAGTCCCAGGCAACCACGGTGAAAACCTCTGTTCCTCAAGGCACAGTACTCACTCCCATTCTATTCCTCATCCTCATTTCTGACATAGACAGAGATGTAAGCCATAGCTCCGTGTCTTCCTTTGCGGATGACACCCGGATTGCCATGGCAGTGACCTCCAATGAATACACCGCAAGACTCCAAGCGGACATCAACCAAATCTTCAAATGGGCCACTCAAAACAATATGAAGTTCAATGAGAAATTTCAACTACACAGATATGGAAAACTTGAGGAAATAAAAAGTATATCAAGGTATACGACAAATTCTAACCATACAATAGAGCGAAAAAGAAATGTGAAGGACTTGGGATCTCACCTTCAAGGACCATAACACTGTAGCAATCGTATCTGCCAGAAAAATGACAGGATGGATAATGAGAACTTTCAAAACCAGGGATGCCAAGCCCATGTTGACACTTTTCAGGTCGCTTGTTCTATCTAGGCTGGAATATTGCTGCACACTAACTGCACCTTTCAAGGCGGGTGAAATTGCTGAACTAGAAAATGTACAGAGAACCTTCACGGCACGCATAACTGCAATAAACCACCTCAATTACTGGGAACGCTTGAAGTTCCTAAACCTGTACTCCCTGGAACGCAGGCGGGAGAGATACATTATTATATGCATTTGGAAAATCCTAGAGGGATTAGTACCAAATTTGCACACGAGTGTCACTCCCTACGAAAGCAAAAGACTCGGCAGACGATGTAACATACCCCCAATGAAAAGCAGGGGTGCCACTAGCACGTTGAGAGACAACACAATAAGTGTCAGGGGCCCAAGACTGTTCAACTGCCTCCCAGCATACATAAGGGGGATTACCAATAGACCCCTGGCTGTCTTCAAGCAGGCACTGGACAGGCACCTAAAGTCGATGCATGACCAGCCAGGCTGTGGTTCGTACGTTGGACTGTATGCGGCCAGCAGTAACAGCCTGGTTGATCAGACTCTGATCCAGCATGAGGCCTGGTCACAGACCGGGCCGCAGGGGCGTTGACCCCTGGAACTCTCTCCAGGTAACTCCAGATAATGTCAGAGGATCTCGCCTACAAAGACCACAACAATGTATCTACCTCATCGGCTAGGAAAATGATAGGATGGATAATGAGAACCTTCAAAACTAGGGACGCCAAACCCATGATGATTCTCTTCAAATCACTTGTTCTCTCTAGGCTGGAATACTGCTGTACACTAACGACCCCCTTCAAGGCTGGCACTACCGCCCGCCTCCGGCTGGGTTACAAGTATCTTTGGCAGGTTAAATCACCACCACCAGATGTACACCAAACAAGATGTAAACTTTGCCAGTTGGATTATTGTCACACCCTGCGTCATTATGTACTGGAGTGCGATAAAATTACTGAATTCAGAGACTACTCATTCAGAAATGTTCAAGATATGTCAAAGTATTTTATCCACAGTGGTATATTACAGACCATTCTGGAAAAATACCCTGACTTTGCTCCCTGTAAATAAAGCATTGACACGTGTGTGTGTGTGTGTGTATGTACATGTGTGTATGTGTATGTGTGTATGTATATACATGTATGCGTGTGTATGTGTATATATGTATGTGTATATGTATATGTGTGTGTGTGTGACCCAACAATTAAAATTTGCACCAATAACTCATTACAGTTGTGGCTGGGTGTAGACTAATAGATTGCTCATTGCTTTATAATTTGTTCATGAGTGCAACCATGTACAGACGTAAGTAAATTTACTTACATGATTCATTACCTTGTAACTAGTGAATTCATTACCATTGTACCTTGTTCAGCTATCAAAACTTTGGGGCCCAGTCTCTGGACCCTATATATACCTCTGTAATCTGCAAATACCTTTGTAACTTGTCATGATTGTGACCATCTGAGTTCATTACCTTTGTAACTTGCTCAGCTATCAAACTTTGAGGTCCAGTCCCTGGACCCATTATGTACCTCTGTAATCTTTTGACTACCGCCCACAGGATGGGTATGGGGTGCATAATAAAGATATCAAACTAAACTAACAACTTCAAGGCTGGCGACATTGCAGACCTGGAAAGTGTACAAAGAACTTTCACAGCACACATAAGTACGATAAAGCACCTAAATTACTGGGAACGGTTGAAGGTTCTTGATCTACATTCCCTGGAATGCAGGCGAGAGAGATACATGATAATATACACTTGGAAGGTCCTGGAGGGATTGGTACCAGACCTGCACACGAAAATCACTCCCTATGAAAGCAAAAGACTCGGCAGGAGATGCAAGATTTCCCCGATGAAAAGTAGGGGCGCCACGAGTACACTGAAAGACAACACCATAAGTGTCCGGGGCCCAAGACTGTTCAACTGCCTCCCAGCATACATTAGGAGGATTACCAATAGACCCCTGGTTGTCTTGATCCACCATGAGGCCTGGTCTCAGACCGAGCCACGGGGGCGTTGACCCCCAAAACCCTCTCCAGGTAAACTCCAGGTAACTCTCAAGGTCAACAATTCCGCCAGCCTTGAAGGGGGCAGTTTGTGTACAGCAGTATTCCAGCCTAGAGAGAACAAGCGATTTGAAGAGAATCATCATGGGCTTGGCGTCCCTAGTTTTGAAGATTCTCATTATCAGTCCTATCATTTTTCTAGCAGATGAGGTAGATACATTGGTGTGGTCTCTGAAGACGAGATCCTCTAACATTATCACTCCCAGGTCCTTCACATTAGTTTTCCTCTCTAGTGTGTGGTTGGAATTTGTTTTATACTCTGATACAGTTTAAATTTCTTTAAGTTTTTCATATTAGAGTAATTGAAATTTCTCTTCATTGAACTTCATATTGTTTTCTACGGCCCATTTAAGGATTTGGTTGATGTCAGCCTGGAGTCTTGCAGTGTCTTTGATGGAGGACATTGTCATGCAAATTCGGGTGTCATCCGCAAAGGAAGACACGATGCTGTGGCTTACATCTCTGTCTATAATTTAGACATGGTACAATGATACATAGTTGGGTAGACATGATACATAGGTATAAATGAGATGTACATGCCAAAAGCCCCTAATATGCTGTGCATTGCGGGCATTCTTAGGACTATTTTATAGTAGACTACATGGTAAAAAATTATGGTTGATAATTTATAAAATAAGTATAATTGTGTATCTAAGTTATAAAGTTTGAATATAAGTTGAACATAATAATTTATTAATTGTAGCAATGCAACTAATTGAATGAGATAACAATTTAAAACAATTAATTGCATTGCAGTTACAGTTTACGTGGTCATTATAATGTAAATGTTATAGAAACAGTTAGCTTAGTATGTATTATTCATAACAGGTTTTTACATTTAGAGATTAGATTTTGCCACCGAAGTGGCTAGTTTATTGTGCACCCCATATCCATCCTGTGGACGGTAGCGCAAGAGCATATGGATACACAAAAGGCCTAGGCACTAGGCCCCAAAGGGGTTAACAATTGTACATTTGGGTTTATATCTACATTTCAATTATCTGTTACAAGCAAATTTAGGAAATTTGCTTAGTACAATGGTATCTTATTTCATGAATAAGATATCTTGACATGTCACATAGGTTATTATACTGTCTATCTCTATATTCCTTAATAAGTGCACAATTAAGCACATAGTGTTCAAGACAGTGACCATATGCCTGATCACATAATTTGCATTTAGTTTGATCATCATCTGTGTCTCCCAAACTGTCAGAAGTACTTGTAGCCAAGCCTAAGCCTGGCCACTACAACATCAGTCAGTCTGTTCACATTGCAAGTTGCTCCACAGATAATGTTCACATTGCAAGTTGCTCCACAGATAATGTTCACATTGCAAGTTGCTCCACAGATAATGTTCACATTGCAAGTTGCTCCACAGATAATGTTCACATTGCAAGTTGCTCCACAGATAATGTTCACATTGCAAGTTGCTCCACAGATAATGTTCACATTGCAAGTTGCTCCACAGATAATGTTCACATTGCAAGTTGCTCCACAGATAATGTTCACATTGCAAGTTGCTCCACAGATAATGTTCACATTGCAAGTTGCTCCACAGATAATGTTCACATTGCAAGTTGCTCCACAGATAATGTTCACATTGCAAGTTGCTCCACAGATAATGTTCACATTGCAAGTTGCTCCACAGATAATGTTCACATTGCAAGTTGCTCCACAGATAATGTTCACATTGCAAGTTGCTCCACAGATAATGTTCACATTGCAAGTTGCTCCACAGATAATGTTCACATTGCAAGTTGCTCCACAGATAATGTTCACATTGCAAGTTGCTCCACAGATAATGTTCACATTGCAAGTTGCTCCACAGATAATGTTCACATTGCAAGTTGCTCCACAGATAATGTTCACATTGCAAGTTGCTCCACAGATAATGTTCACATTGCAAGTTGCTCCACAGATAATGTTCAATTGCAAGTTGCTCCACAGATAATGTTCACATTGCAAGTTGCTCCACAGATAATGTTCACATTGCAAGTTGCTCCACAGATAATGTTCACATTGCAAGTTGCTCCACAGATAATGTTCACATTGCAAGTTGCTCCACAGATAATGTTCACATTGCAAGTTGCTCCACAGATAATGTTCACATTGCAAGTTGCTCCACAGATAATGTTCACATTGCAAGTTGCTCCACAGATAATGTTCACATTGCAAGTTGCTCCACAGATAATGTTCACATTGCAAGTTGCTCCACAGATAATGTTACATTGCAAGTTGCTCCACAGATAATGCGAGCACAGATGGCATGTTTGTGTTTTTTACTTTTAAGTGATTAATCAGGTTTTTACATTTAAGTTATTATTCTACTTTGTTGGGAATGTTTGATATTGAGCATTTAGGTTTGGGTGAGAAGGTGGTTTTTTAGCATCGTTTTGAATTGGGGTACAGGCAGGGTTTACAGGCAGGGTTTACAGGCAGGGTTTACAGGCAGGGTTTCTTTGGCAATGACAGGTCAGATATGAGGAACAGGATGGGAGCAGTACTGTGCCTTGTGGAACACAGGTCAGATATGAGGAACAGGATGGGAGCGAGTACTGTGCCTTGTGGAACACAGGTCAGATATGAGGAACAGGATGGGAGCGAGTACTGTGCCTTGTGGAACACTGGTCAGATATGAGGAACAGGATGGGAGCGAGTACTGTGCCTTGTGGAACACAGGTCAGATATGAGGAACAGGATGGGAGCGAGTACTGTGCCTTGTGGAACAGAGTTTTTCGCTGTAGCCGCCTCAGATTTTACTCTGTTTACTATTACTCTTTGTGTAAGAGATAAGATAAGATTTTCTTCGGATTTTTAACCCCGGAGGTTAGCCACCTAGGATAACCCAAGAAAGTCAGTGTGTCATCGAGGACTGTCTGTCTTATTTCCTTTTGGGTCCTCAATCTTGTCCCCCAGGATGCGACCCACACCAGTCGACTAACACCCAGGTACCTATTTGCTACTAGGTGAACAGGACAACAGGTGTAAGGAAACACGTCGAAATGTTTCCACCCAGCCGGGAATCGAACCCGGGCCCTCCATGTAAACAAAGAGCTTTAACCACCAGGCTAAAGTTTAGATTTTTAACCCCAGAGGGTTAAGCACCCAGGATAACCCACGAAAGGCATTACGTCATCGAGGGACTGTTTTTGTGGTCACAGTGGTGCCTATGCTAACTTTCCTATGGTGTATAAATATACCTCGTTGGATGAATCTTATTGTAGCCAGCTGGTCCAGTGGCTAACGGGTCGGTCTGGAGTTTTACAACTCTCTAACCGCGGGTTCAAGCCCCGCCCGTGGTATGGTTTTTTACTGTCTTATTTCCGTTGGGGTCCTCAATATTGCCGCCGAGGATGCGACCTACACCAGTTGACTAACACCCAGGTACCTACTTAGTAGGTGAACATGACAACAGGTGTATGGGAACGTGTCAAATGTTTCCATATCCGCCGGGAATCGAACCCGGACACCTCAGCGTGTGGTGAGTCTACCTGGAGTCTACCTGGAGAGAATTCCGGGGTCAACGCCCCGCGGCCCGGTCCGTGACCAGGCCTCTTGATGGACCAGAGCCTGATCAACCAGGCTGTTACGCTGGCCGCACGCAGTCCAACGTACGAACCACAGCCCGGCTGATCAGGTACCGACTTGAGGTGCCTGTCCAGTGCCTGCTTGAAGACAGCCAGGGGCTTGTTGGTAATCCCCCTGATGTATGCTGGGAGGCAGTTGAACAATCTTGGGCCCCTCACACTTATTGTGTTGTCCCTCAACGTGCTAGTGGCACCCCTGCTCTTCATTGGGGGAATGTTACATCGCCTGCCGAGTCTTTTGCTTTCGTAGGGAGTGATTTTTGTGTGCAAGTTTGGTACTAAGCCCTCGAGAATTTTCCATGTGTATATAATAATGTATCTCTCCCGCCTGCGTTCTAGAGAGTACAGGTTTAGGAACTTCAAGCGTTCCAGTAGATGGATCTTATCAATATTCCTTGAACAAATTCACTCTTAATATTCATATGTAAAGTAAAGTAATATTCATTATACTCATTTTCATTAGTTTTCTTTAAGTGAACTAAGAGTTAAAGTGTTCATTCTCCTTGTGCCCATCTATCATCATCCATCTACCAACTTTTTCCGTTATTCCTTTATTTTCCTGTTAAGGGAGGGGAATTATTATGTTTTAAGTTAACAATATTACATATCACTTTACTGTTTATTTCAGTTACTATATTTTATTTTCTACGTAATTTATTTTTTGAATGGTTCACTAGTTACTTGTTGACTGATAGTCATTTTATATATTTCTTCTGTTTCATGGGGCAGGATGAGCCAATATAGGTAAGGTAAGGTTTGTCAGGAAACAGGACAAATGATGACCCTCAGCTGGAGGTTTTGGTCATCTGACCGAGGCCTTCCGCTGGAATTTGTGTTTAGTCACGTGAAAGTGGACATAATTTTACCTTGTGGGGGAAGGAGGTAGAAATGTAAGAGGAATTGTGTTAGAACCATTGTATTGTTGGTGAGTGTGCAGCAGTGTTATACTCAGACCAGCTTGAATGTATCAACAATACATGCACAAGAGATGAACATGGAGAATATATAATAGCTAAGTTTAAATCCAAATACCTACAAAAACCTCACAGTTATAAACATCTATAGATTACCAGTCAAATATTCAGCAATTTAGTGAAAAATTAGGAAGTATGATTACTGATGCACACATGAACAAAGACCACTTAATCCTCACAGGAGACGTCAATATAAACCTCCTACAAGATCAGGACCCACAAGTAACTGAATTCACAAACACTATGAGCAACTGCTTGCTGCTCCCGACAATAACAAAACCTACAAGAATCTCTGAGACCTGTGCCTCTATATTAGACCATATCTGGATAACACCATATCCCCATTAAAATCAGGCATAATCACAGACCAATTCCACAGACCACTACCCAACCTTTTCCCTAACCAACCTCGGAAAATTACATAGAGACTACTAAAGTTACCTTTAGACAATAGTGAACAGCTATAAATAACTTCATAACAGCTATGACAAACACTGACTGGCAAACAGAAATAGACAACTTCCCAAAATACTGACTTATGTATTAATAATTTTCTTAAAAAAGACCCAATACCTCTATAATAAGCATTGCCCTAAAAAATAAACAAATCACAACTAAAGATTAAATAGTCCCCCAACCCCAGCATACTCAAATCCATTAATATAAAGCACCTATATGAAAAAAAATACAGAATGGGTCAAATAACAAGAGAACAAACAAAAAAATTACTCATCAAAAAACCAACGAGTCTGATAA
>WNWK01021786.1:0-33587 GCA_009830355.1 Cherax destructor | reverse complement strand
AGTTACCCTTTAACAAGGTGGGGTCAGAACTAGGTGCGGTATCAAGGGGCCGGGGTAGAGTCACGGATTAGGGCATCCATGGTTAGGTTTACTTCTTTCTTTTTTTTTTAAGAAAAAAAAAGAAAGAAGAAAAAAAATAAAAATAAAAAAGAAAAAGGGGAAACGTGGGGGGAAAGCTCCAAGGAGTGCGCGAGAGCTTGTCGTTTTTGAGAGGAACGAGAAGAAAGTGTCGAATCGTCATGTGTGGGTCTTGGTCGTTTGGGTGTTGGACCAGGGTGGTCCGATGTGAGACGGGCGGCGATTCGAAATTGCCGCACCGTCGAGGAGAAGCCGAATCAAAGTCAGAGAAGAGCGTAGGTCAGATGTATCTAAAGGGCCAGTCAGGTCCCTGGGACCTGAAGCAGGTGACGAACTGGCACCCGCTTCAGGTACAGGGTATTAGGGTTGTCCGAAGAGTTATCCATTAACAAGGTAGGGTCAGAACTAGGTGCGGTATCAAGGGGCCCGGGGTAGAGTCACGGATTAGGGCATCCATGGTTAGGTTACTTCTTTCTTTTGTTTTAAGAAAAAAAAAAGAAAGAAGAAAAGAAAATAAAAATAAAAAAAGAATAAAAAGGGGGAACGTGGAGGAATAGCTCCTAGGAGGAATGAAAGGGCGTAAATCCTCCGCGCCCAAGAGGACCTCAACACCGCAAGTAGTGCAGATGCTGCATGGAACCCGTGCCATACCCTACCCTTCATGCCAGTAAACCAGCAATCCGGGATAGCAACCTCACATCCACCGAGCCACCTCGGCGGACAAAGAGAGGCGGCCGGATATCCGCCACAAAGATCCCGCCTTCGGCCACCACCCCGGAATCCGAAGGTGGCCTCAGAGATACACCCGTCGCCCGAAAGATACCAGGCCACCCCCGGGAGACCGGAGAGGATCGGGACATCCCCAGGCGATCCAGATTCCACGGCAAACTACACCACCGCCAAGAACCTCAACGGAATGGGAATGGACCACGGTACCTTCCCCCTACCTAGGAACTAGAAAGCCTATGGAGAAGCTCCCAGGGTAAAAATGGGAAGGAAATAAGGGAGGGATGAGGAGGAGGAGGAGGAAAGGGAAAAGGGAGGATGGGGAAGATGGGAAAGGGAGGGGGGATTGGGGGGTAATTAGGTTCGGTCTGAGGAAGAAGACCAAAAGGTCCAATTCCTCAGACCGATAGCCTCTTTACCTCGTCAAGGAGCCCCCCTTAAAGAGGCCTTGAATCACAGACTTCAAGGAATTTCTCTTGAGGCAAGTGCTCTACAACCCTAGTGGGTTTAGCGCTTGTTTTTTATTATAATAATAATCTTGAGGGGAGTTCTCTAATAAAGCTCCACCACATAATTGATATTTTGTAAATGTGGTTGAAAAAATACTTCCAAAATTGATTAGTGCAGAGAAAGATCTTCATAGTAAGCAGTATTCAATTTTGAATGCATTTTCTCAATCACACTTACAAAAGTCAGACACTATAGAGGAGCTTTATAAGAGTCGATGAGCTTTATAAGAGTCGATGAGCTTTAGAAGAGTTGATGAGCTTTAGAAGAGTTAAGGAGCTTCATAAGAGTTGATGAGCTTTATAAGTCAACGAGCTTTATAAGAGTTGATGAGCTTTATAAGAGTTCTACAAGAGTTGGAGAGCTTTATAAGAGGGTCAACTGTACTTTACATAGTTTCACTTGAACTAATTCGGAGATGGTCGATGTGGTTAAAAGTTAAAAAATTAAATTGTGTGTTATCAGTCAAATCATCTGATGTGAAACAAAGTTATTATTTAAAACAAACTTGAACCAATATACTTTTTTTTTTTTTTACAGAGATAATTTTGTGCCAAAGTCTTGTTACTGAGTTTGTTTAGTTGTAATACTGAATGCGGTTTGCTTTATGTTGCCACTCGCAGTATACAGTGTCCCCACATGTATCCGTTGCAGGCTTGCCATGCACTTGTATACAGTAATTGTTGAAGATTAAGACTCATGTGCAACAGTTGGGTATCTTTATTGATAAAAGTTTCACCTACACAGTAGGCTTTTTCAGTCAAATACAAAGGGAACAGTAGTTATGAAATAAAGATGATGTAATCAGTCCATCAACCTTGGAGAAAAAAATATTTGAGATGATCAGTCCCTCAGCCTGGAGAAGAATTGAGCTCCATGGTGCTGAACTCTTCTCCAGGCTGAGGGACTGACCACCTCAAATCCTTTTTTTCCAAGGTTGATGGACTGATTACATCATCTTTATTTAATTTCTACTGCTTCCTCTGTATTTGATAAAGAACATTACTGTGTACTGTTTCATCAATAGAGATACCAAACTGTTGCACATGTCTTAATCTTCTCATTGTTGGTATTTTATACCATTTTCAGCAGTAATTGTTGTATAGCCTGGGAGTCAAAGGTTTTATATCATTCATCTCTTTTTTTTCACATATCATATGATGTTTGTGCCCAGTTTTTGTACTTAAAATTATGTGTTAATCTTGAATAAAATATGTCTCTAGCAGGTTTGTTAAGCCCTATACACCTCTAACATTATATATCACCAGTCTTAAAATGTCCATCACAATTGTATTATAATTATTATTATTCACACTCACACCAAACCAAAAAACAAACAAAAACACACACAGGAGCTATGACTCAACCCCTGCAACCACACATAGGTGATTATGTACTTGTGTACATATGCACACACATTTTCATGCATATATTCGCATGCGGACACACATGGACAAAGTTCAAAGGTTTGCAACTAGGCTATTACTAGAACTGAGAGGAACATACTATGAGAGATTGAAGGAACTAAATCTGACAACCTTGAAGGACAGGAGATGATTGCTATACAGGCAGGCCTTCCTTTACAGAGCATTACTTTACAGGTTTTCACTAATATGTACAGTGGTTTTCAGTTATACCCATTCTTCATTTATTCAGACTTCCTACAATAACTATATTCACCATTCACTAAAACCTAAGCATGAAAATATTTTAAAGCAAGTAATGTGTGTACTGTATATGCATTTTTTAGGCCTAGCTCTATTGCTAACTAATATATAATAGTGTAAACATGTTATCATGCTTTTATATGCATTTGAAAGTGAAAAAAATGCTATGATTTAATTCACAGCAATTTTCACCTTACAGTAGTAGCCTGGAACCTAACCTGCTACATAAGTGGGGCCTGCCTGTTTACAAAATCTTAAGAATTGACAGGGAATGAATTAAAAGGACCAGCATCAAGGGACACAGGTGAAAGTGAATGGATGTCAGGAAGTATTTCTTTCATCTCAAGGTAGTTGAAACCCTGTGGTTTAGCGCTTCTATTTGATTATAATAATAATAATAATCAAGGTAGTTGAAAAGTGGAATGACATGGATGAGGTGGTGGTGGTGGTGGTGGCAAACTCGATACACAGCTTCAAGATATAAGGTCCAAGAGGTCAGAAGTCAGTAATGCCAATCAAAGTGGTCTATGAGGAGGGGCCAGGAGTCATCTTGACCCTCACAAGCACAACTTTGAGTACACTCTCTCACACTACCTCTAAGGATAAGGAGTCAAGACAGGATTTTTTAATATGCTAACAGTGTTGTTCTTCATTCTTGAATGTAGAAGCTAAAACTAATATCTTATCTTGGTTCATTTCAGTGCCTAGCTTTAACTAAGATATACTACAAGGTGGCCCGTGGCCTGGTAGGAAACGCTCTCACTTCACACACTGAGTGTCTGTGATTCATTGAGTAGCAAGGGTGTAAACATTGGGCGTTTCCTTACACCTGTTGTCCCGTTCACCTAGCAAGCAATTAGGTACCTGGGTGTTAGTTGACTGGTGAGGATTTCATCCTGGGGGACAAGATTGAGGACCCCAATGGAAATAAGACAGACAGTCCCTCGATGATGCACTGCCTTTCTTGGGTTATCCTGAGTGGCTAACCCACCAGGGTTAAAAATCCGAACAAACGCTTATCTTACTACCACCTCCCCCAGGATGCCACCCATAAGTCCATGAACATCCACATACCTAGTTACTGCAATGTGAACAGATGTAGACACATGCACACAATTTCCATCTGCCCCAGGATCAAGCCTGAGTCCTTTGATTGTGAGCAGGAAGTGTTACTACTGAGCTCTACTTACGAGGGCAAAATGGTGAAGGTCACACTAATCCCTCAGTTACTGTCAGAAAGGAGGCACAAATTTCTTTGGCAACCCAACAAGTAGAAGCAAGACAAGTAAGTCATGCAAGACACTCTTGTGCTTTTTACTTAACAAAATTGGATACATCAGGAGTGTGCTCTTATGGTATTCTATATAATCTTTACAGTGGAAAAAAGAGCTATGTTGTTTTTCTGTTATCACACAGGATGGTGTTCATACAAGGTGTTGAAATGTGTCAGCCTGAGCTGGGAGGCTTCAGCAGTGTCAGCCTGAGCTGGGAGACTTCAGCAGTGTCAACCTGAGCTGGCAGACTTCAGTAGTGTCAACCTGAACTGGCAGACTTCAGTAGTGTTAACCTGAGCTGGCAGACTTCAGTAGTGTTAACCTGAGCTGGCAGACTTCAGTAGTGTCAGCCTGAGCTGGGAGACTTCAGTAGTGTCAGCCTGAGCTGGGAGACTTCAGTAATTTAATAATTTAATTTAATTAAATATCTTTATTTCTACAAGTACATGTACAAGGTATACAGGCCTAGCTGACATCCATGACATACTACTACAGAGTAAGCATCTTGTTAAGCAGAGCATTTCGGGCAAATTAGGTCAATTTTGTCCCAGGATGCGACCCTACACCAGCGACTAATACCCAGGTAAGTACCCATTTTACTGATGGGTGAACAGGGACAGGAGGTGTCTTAACCCTTTGGGGGTCGACAGGCCTTCTCGGAAACACGTTCTCAGGGTCGAAAATTTTTTGGAAAAAAAAACAAAAAAATTTTTTTTTTTTTTATGAAATGATAGAGAATCTTTTTCCGATTATAACGACACCAAAAGTAAGAAATTTGAATGAAAACTTTCAGAATTATGCTCTCGCAAAGTTATCGGTCTCGAAGATGTTTACGCATCGGCGATTTTGCCCACTTTGAGCCCTATTTTTGGCGAATTCCAATGTTCCAGTCCACTAAAATCATAGCTATTTCACTAGAACTCCATTTCTTCTATCGACTGAGTATAAGAAACCACCAATTTACCGATTTGAACTACCCAATAAGGTGGTCAGAAATTGGCAATTTGGCCAATTTCACACAAATTTCAAAAGATGGCAATTTCAAAATAGGGTCCAGAATAAATGAGACAGACATTCCTGGCACTAAAATAACATTTTATCTGTTCATTAGTCACATCTCCAGGCCCCTTTTACATTACTTTTGCTTTCCATTTTCAATTTTTATTCTCACAAAAAATAGAAGATTTACTGTTATGTATACAACTGCATCATTGTAAAAATGGTATAAATAATATTAGCGCACTTGTGCAGTTGATGTGCAGTTGATGTGTATTGGATGCATGACGTGATTTGTTTACTCTTGAACATCGGCAAAAATCGAACATTTTCGCTAGTACTTTACGCTCAGTTTCAAGGTACAGTGGTCCCTCGGTTTTTGGCGAAAATTCGTTCCAGAATACTGCTCAAGTGCCATTACCGAACGAATTTACTTCCTTAAGAAATAATGTCACATAGGTTAGTCTATTTCAGACCCCCAAAAATACACTTGCAACAGCACTTACGAAAATACACTTACGTACATAAATGTTCGAGTTTGGAGATGCACGAAACCGAGGGACCACTGTACTTGTCATCATAAAACCAATCAAAATCATCACTATTTCTGTACCATATCTTCTATTCTAACAAATGAGACCAAGAAAACCAGAATACAACCATAAATACCATACGAAAATACAGTGGACCCTCGGTTAACGAAAGGTCCCGTTAACGAAAGTTTCGAAAGCGTAAGCTTTTTCGAATCGGTTAGCGAAAATTCCTCGGTTAACGAAAGGTATTAGACGTGTCCGCCTGCTCCGCGCAAGCGCAGGACAATGGTGAAGCGTTGTTTACCATTGAGAGAACATTACCCAGTGCGCTCTTCAAAGATTCACAATATATTTGGTGTCTTTTTTGGTGGTTTAGTGATTGTCACTGTGAAATAAGTCACCATGGGTCCAAAGAAGCTTCCTAGTGGCACCCCAGTGGTAGCAGGCATGCAGGGAGTGTAGCATTCATGCAGGGAGTGTAGCATTCATGCAGGGAGTGTAGCATTCATGCAGGGAGTGTAGCATTCATGCAGGGAGTGTAGCATTCATGCAGGGAGTGTAGCATTCATGCAGGGAGTGTAGCATTCATGCAGGGAGTGTAGCAGGCATGCAGGGAGTGTAACATTCATGCAGGGAGTGTAGCATTCATGAGGAGTGTAGCATTCATGCAGGAAGTGTAGCATTCATGCAGAGAGTGTAGCATTCATGCAGGGAGTGTAGCATTCATGCAGGGAGTGTAGCAGGCATGCAGGAGTGTAGCATTCATGCAGGGAGTGTAGCATTCATGCAGGAGTGTAGCATTCATGCAGAGAGTGAGCATTCATGCAGGAGTGTAGCATTCATGCAGGGAGTGTAGCATTCATGCAGAGAGTGTAGCATTCATGCAGGGAGTGTAGCATTCATGCAGGGAGTGTAACATTCATGCAGGGAGTGTAGCATTCATGCAGGGAGTGTAGCATTCATGCAGAGAGTGTAGCATTCATGCAGAGAGTGTAGCATTCATGCAGGGAGTGTAGCATTCATGCAGAGAGTGTAGCATCATGCAGAGAGTGTAGCATTCATGCAGGAGTGTAGCATTCATGCAGGAGTGTAGCATTCATGCAGGAGTGTAGCATTCATGCAGGAGTGTAGCATTCATGCAGGGAGTGTAGCAGGCATGCAGGGAGTGTAGCAGGCATGCAGGAGTGTAGCATTCATGCATTAAAAGAAAAAAAGGGGAAGTAACCCCAGAGAGGGACTTGTTACCTGAAGTCCTTTGGAGGGGATTTCCTTCCCAACCATTAACACCCTGCCCCTGTCAGCAACTCTACCTTCCAGATGCTTGCAACTCTTCAATAAAGGTAAGTAAATGTTTTTTTTTTTTTTTGTGATTATTTTTTTGTGGAACGAATTAATTGTACAGTGGTACCCGATTACGATATTAATCCGTCAGAGAGGGCATATTTTAAAGCGAAACAATCGTAAAACGAATCAATTTTCCCCATAAGAAATAATGGAAATAAATTTAATCCGTCCAAGACTTCCAAAAGTAGTTAAATAAAATATTTTTAGAACTTTGGACATTAAATAATACAGAATTGAATAAAGAATACATAAATACATGCAAATATTGTACAATAACATGTCACTTACATTTATTGAAGAGTTGTTGATGTGTGGAGGACGGAGGAGGGAGAAGGTGGAGTAGTATGCTAGTGTTTGGAAGGGAATCCCTTCCATTAACACTGCAGGTGGTAAGTTCTTTTCTGGGGTTACTTCCCTTTTCTTTGAATGCCACTAGGACCAGCTTGAGAGTCACTAGACCTCTTTCTAACAACAAATTTGTCCAGGGAGCTCTGTGTCTGGCGATTCTTTAACACATCCCTGAAATGACACACCACTGTGTCATTGTACAGGTTGCCAGCACGGCCTGCAACAGCATGGTTAGGGTGATATTCATCCATAAATGCTTGCACCTTGCTCCACATTCCACAAATGTCCTTAATCCTTGAAGAAGGCACATTCTTCCATTTTTGTTCCACCTCCCCACCTCCTCTGAACCATTGTCCTGACCTCTGCTCTCTTGTTCCAGTTGCTGTTGAAGCTCTTGCAGATCTTCAGTGGTTAGCTCTTCCTTGTGCTCCTCCACCAACTGTTCCACATCCTCACCACTCACCTCTAACCCCAAAGACTTGCCCAATTCCACAATTTCTTCCAAAACAGGCTCAGGCTCAGGCTCAGGGTTCTGAGGCTCAGCCCCAAAACCTTCAAAATCCCTCCCCTAGGACACAGTCTGGCCACAATTTTCTCCAGGCAGAGTTCAAAGTCCTGGTAGTCACTCCCTCCCAAGCCTTACCTATAAGGTGTACACAATGCAGCATATGGAAATGTTTTCCAAAATTCTCTTAGGGTTATGTTCATGTCTGTGGTCACATCAAAGCACTTTTGAAACATTGCTTTGGTATAGAGTTTTTTAAAGTTGGAAATGACCTGCTGGTCCATGGGCTGGAGGAGAGGAGTGGTATTAGGGGGCAAGAACTTCACTTTGATGAATTTAAACTCGTCCACAATTTTCTCTACCAAGTTTGGAGGATGACAAGGAGCATTGTCCATTATCAGGAGGCACTTAAGTGGCAAATTATTGTCCAATAGATATTTCTTCACACTGGGGCCAAACACTTCATTGAACCAATCTAAGAAAATGTCCTTTGTGACCCAAGCCTTTTTGTTAGACTTCCACATCACACACAAGTTAGACTTGCTGACACCGCATCTGCCAAACACTCGGGGATTTTCAAAAAGATACACTAGTAAAGGCTTCACTTTGCAATCACCACTTGCATTGGCACAAAGCATCAACGTTAGCCTGTCTTTCATAGGCTTATGTCCTGGCTGTGCCTTTTCCTCCTGAGTAATGTAGGTCCTGTTGGGCATTTTCTTCCAAAACAGGCCTGTTTCATCACAATTAAACACTTTTTGGGGGGAGGAATTGTTCAGCCTCTAGGTACTCCTGGAATTCAGGAACATTTTTTTCAGCCGCACTTTTGTCAGAACTGGCTGCGTCACCATGCCTCACAACACTATGTATGCCAGTACGCTTCTTAAATTTTGAAACCAGCCTCTGCTGGCTTTAAATTCGCTCACTTCACTCGTTGCAGGCATTTTCTTAAGGAGATCATCATGCAACTGCCTTGCTTTTCACATATTATTCCCTCCGAAACAGTATCTCCTGCTAACTGTTTCTCGTTGATCCACACCAACAACAACCTTTCCACATTTTCCACCACTTGTGGTCTCTGTTTTGTGATCACAGATGCACCTTTTGCAACAACAGCTTCCTTGATTTTACTTAAATATTTCTTATCCACAATGGTAGCGATGGTAGAATAGGGTTTACCATACAGCCTGGCCAGCTCACTGATACGCACTCCACTTTCATATTTTTCTATTATCTCCTTCTTCACTTCTATCGTACATATATTTCTGTTCCTCTTTGCCACAGGCTTAGCACTAGGATCTTTCCTTGGACCCATGGTAGCTTATTTAGCAGTTGCAAGCACTAAAAACAGTGGAATAATGACAATATACTGGTATGAATGCGTGGGTGTGGGTGGGTGGTCGCTCTCGCTTGTAAACAATAGCACTGACGCTCCCTGGAGTGCGCGCTCAGCTGGGCGCCAAGCGGACAGGTCCGGTACGAATGTCGGTAACCGAAGCAAACATCGTAAACCACAAACAAATTTCTTACGTTATAAATATCGGTTACCGAAAATAACGTAAGGTGATAACATCGTAAACCGAGGTACCACTGTACTTGCTGGCCCTTCATTTGTTGGATCAGAAAATCATTGGTGTTATATAATTTAGTGTAAAGATGTTTGATTACAAAATGCACTTTTTATTATATTCATACTGAACTTTGTAATCAGTAGTGTATCCTTTTTATTTATATTTTTTTTTTTACAGTTTTACTATGCCTTGTACAACTTTGGTGGCTCTGATTCAGCCCAACTGAATTTGGTTGCTGGACAGGTGGTGCTTATTCTGCATGCCAAATCTTCAGACTGGTGGTTCGTGGAAGATCGCAATGGCAAACAAGGATATGTGCCAGCATCATACCTTGCCAAATACTCTTAAAATTTTCTCTCTGCAATTTGCAGGTTAGATTTTATCATTTTATGAAGCTAACTTTGTTCTCAAAGCTTTCCAAAGTTGCTAAGCTCAAAATGTTATTACAACTGACCATTTGAACAAAAAAATTGTACACTGAAGAGGATAAATGTGCATCTTTTTCTGAAGCTGATATGCAACGATTACTTTCTTTTGCAGAATTGGGTGCAACCTCCCAACTAAAAAGACTACCTGGCATAGGACTTTGACTTGAACCTCAAGTATTCAACCATAAGCATCCAACAACCAATCGACTTCTTTATATTAAAAGTTCTTCACAAAGTTTCATATTTGAAGTCCAGTTTTGAAACCAAGATCTTATTCAGTGAACATCAATCAAATGAGGACACTCTTCTGGATATGTACTCTCATGATTTTTATACTATCATCACAAATAACAGCTACAACTTCACATGATTTTGCAAAGTTGACCAGAACAGTAGTGAAATTCTAAATTTTAAGATGCATCATGGAAAGGGTAATGTTCACAATGTCAACCATATGTTTAATGTAGATTACTCTTTACCTAAATATTACCTAATAAAAAGAGAAGAGGATATATCTGAGAACAGAAATTTTGAAAATTAACTGATGTGTCTACACAACCCACTTTCTATTTTTAATGCAGAAAAAATGACTAAAAACATTAACCACATTTGTGCAGTTTCACTTGCTTATACTGTTAGTTAACTTGAGCAAAATGTTCACAACTCTTACAACTAGTAAATAATGGTGCAATATTCTACACAGTAAGTACCATTACTGGAAGTATTGCTCAACACTGCATAGATGCTCAAACACACTATTGATTAGCACACTATTGATTAGCTTCAAATGTTTATTGACAAAAAACATAAAGGTAAGCTATTTTAAAACTTACCCTATAATCCCTTACTAGAATTCAACACAGAATGGGCTGAATTTGGTTGTAAATAACTGAGTAGAAATAATTTTGAATATAGATTATGGTAGTGAGTGATTTGGGTGTGCTACTTGCTAATAAAAATAGTGATCATGTTAAGATAAAGTTTTAGATGAAATGAAATAATGTTTTACTTGTGAATAAGCTTGATCGATGAAACCCACTAGAGACTTGTGGGTTTCTATAGAGCACTGTTGGCTTGCAGAATAAAACACGTCTGTGTTACAGTGTGTCTGTATGCATATTTAATATACTGGTCCAAAACACAGTAATCATCAACAAGCACAAATCTACATTTCACTGGTGGGTAACATGAAAGACTTGACATAAATGTACAAAGTGTTTGCAGGACACGTACAAAGTATTTGCAAAATCCCGTCTGCATGTTTTGTTACTCGCCAAAAAAGAAAAAAAAATAGCCATTTGCCTTCTATACTGACAAGAGCAGTCACTAATTGGACCTCGCTAACTCATATATTTTGCATTTTTCTTTTAAATACACAAATGTAAAGTTGCAGTGAAACTAGAAAATATGGTGAAATTGGCAATAATGCAATTTGAAATTTATGTTATGGCTGATTATTTTTTTCATTTATCAAAAATGTGCCAACTTATTTGAAACATTGTAAATATTGTTCAGAAACCTGAAGGTAGAAGTCAAGTGAACTCTGTTAATGAAACTTGTGGTAATAATTAGGTACAGTACAGTTTTGTTTCAAAACTTGAAATTTACATCCAACATTTTAATTATTGTGGATTTAATTATATTTTACAAGATTTTTTATTTGCATCATTCCTTAAAGCAATTCCAGTATCACTTAGAATGTAGAGTCCACAACACACAAAATCCATAATTAAGAGAGAAAAGATCTACAGGAGGGAAAAAAAAGTATGAATCATGAAATTAAGTGCCAGTAGTAGTGTGAATTGCTGCACCAGGAATAAGTATATAATTATTTTCTTGTTTCCTCAAGAATTTTCTCTGGTGATTTGCTTTTTGCATTCTTAATATTCAGTACAGTATATTAGTTCATGAATTACTCATCCCCTCAACCAGCCCTTTTTTTTTTTTCTTTCTTTTGTGGCTGAATCAAGTTGCCTGAAATTGAATTCTATGCCTGTGGATGGTAAGCAACATAGTTGTGGAAGTTCAGTACGTGACTACCACCAGTCATTCGTTAATCTAATTGAACTACTCATATTCTTGGTTTGTGTTCATTTTGCATCTTGCTGTGCAAGGGGGCAACATAGAAATTTTTGTGCCAATTGGATTAGTATGCAATATTTTTTAGCAAATACCTAATTCTGTATTGTATTGTATTATCAATCTTTCATGTGAATTTCTGTATCCTAATTGCAGACTTGGACTGAAAAGGTTGTTTTTGGGGATCAAGACTTTTACTCTATGCTGTATGGTTACCTAGAAAGGTAAATTACATTCCATGAATCACATTTACTGTCTTTAGGGTTAGTGGATTTCATTCTCTTGAAACTGTTGTGAAGAGCCAGATCACTGGAGCTTGGCTAGAATGGGCAGTTTCATACTAGAATTTTTAGAAGTTTGCCTAATGAAATTGGTTTCAGTGAAGGGCAATAGTTGTACATCGGCATTATTCTATATAATTTTTATCTCATAATTCGTGTGGAATGTAAAGATTCCATCTCTTTCTGACCTGACAAGTTGTTTCCCGAGGTGCAGTTAACACTAGTCGTTAGTGTCATAATGACCTAATTTGGTACTAGCTTCCATGGTAAAATTGTTCCCTAGCATTTGTAATTGTATTTTTTTTTTGGGGGGGAGGGGAAGGGGGAAGCTAGTCTGATCAAATTCTTGTTGCTGATCATTGCAATAATTACTAGGTCAGAAGTCAATTACAGTCTGGTATTGACAATGCCATACTTATCAGCGCCACATTAGCACTGTATAGTTGATGTTGATAGTGGCTTTCTTGTTATTGCTGTGCTCAGGGTGAGGTTGTTTGTAATTTTTACCATTGTGAGTTTTAGTCAAATTAGTTTTAAATTTGTATTGGTTACTGGCTTCTGCAGCTGACATACCTCTTGCCAAAACTATGGTTGTACTCTGAATCTGATTTTTGTTTTATTACAATTATTTGAATATATTTGAATAAGTGTTCAAATATATTTGGAGCTCAAGTTGATCTTTGTATTTTTTATGCTTAAACTTAATTTTTTTTTATTAATGTTAAACATTTATAAATTTATTTTAGGGCCAAAGTCAGACATTATGTAAATTTATCAGCTGTCAAAATATACACAGTAAGACCTGTTCATTAGCAGTCAGTCTCAGTAATTTGAAATTGGACAAGTTATTACATTATTTTATTTTTTCAACACATCAGCCATCTCTCCCCAAGGCAGGGTGATGAAAATAAAAGAAATACATTCATCATCTTTTTCAGTAGCTGTCTTGCCAGAAGTGCGCAGACATCATATTTCAAATTACAGTGGACCCCCGAGTTTTGGTCATAATTCATTCCAGAAGGCTGTTCAAGTGCCATTACCGAATGAATTTGTTTCCTTAGGAAAAATGTAAATTAGATTAGTCCTTTCAGACCCCCAAAAATACACATACAAAAGCACTTACAACATTAAACTTACATAATTGTTCGATTTCCGAGGTGACCAAAACTCGGGGGTCCACTGTATGTACTTTCTAATTTGCGGCATCCCCATCTCTCCTTAAAGTGCAGGCTCTGTGCTTCCCACCTCCGAGTCCATCTAACTGGTTTTTCTAAATTCCTTCATATTTAGGTTAATGAAATGCAGTAATGTAAATATCCTGTAATTAGGAAGGCATATATAAATTAATTTAATTAATAATTTAAAATTTTGTATTAAAAATAAATGATTTACCCATGTTAAATATTGTACATTGAGCAAGTCTTTTTTCATAGTTAAACATTCCAGTAAGCAAGCTTTCATTTACATCAAGCTGTGAATTAAAATGAAATTCAAGTAAACTCAAAAATTACACTGGCTGCTGCTATTGAATTTGATAGATCTTTGTGTAGTTGATTTGTAAGGCTAATTTGTATTTATTTCTCACACATTTGGAAATTTTTTGTGTTGAGTCTACATTATCAGATTTTTTGTGTTTTCAGTCTTTTTAATAGTTCAGTAGAACTTAATTTATTTGACATTGTTGTGATTAGGGGCAAAATTTATCCCACTTTGTCATAACTTGTAATGTACATACAGGTATCCCTCAACATTCGCGAGGGTTAGGGGATCAAGAGCCTCGTGGATGTTGAAAAATCGCGAATGTTTGGTGCCCCAATATATTGTAGGGAAATATAATACAATACTGCTTCCTTAACCTATTGAACCATGAACAATCGTAAAACACACATAAACATCGTAAAATAATGTACTATATACATGTTATTTTGACATGAGCTGGCTGTGGAGGGAGGCCTGTAATAGTATAATTATACAATAAGTATTTTAGTGTTGTGAAGTGTCATGGGGAATCAAGTTACTGACACACTGCTTCTTCTGCCTCTGCTGTAGCTCCGCCCACTTTTTAATGATGCCAAATGTTGAATTAAATATGTATACATTAGAACAAAAAATGAAACTCCA
This sequence comes from Cherax destructor, assembly GCA_009830355.1. Classification (NCBI taxonomy): domain Eukaryota; kingdom Metazoa; phylum Arthropoda; class Malacostraca; order Decapoda; family Parastacidae; genus Cherax; species Cherax destructor. The sequence goes on along the minus strand of WNWK01021786.1, from coordinate 19,129 downwards.
ACTTCATAACTTTATTTTAATTTGCATAACTCATATATTACAGAAAACAATAAAAAAGTAAAATACACATACGAGTTAAGCTTACAGAAAAATACATTAAATTCACCATCTAACATTGTTACGAAGTGGGAGGAGCTATTGGAGGGAGGGAGAGGCGCAGTAACATTCAGTGTCTGGTGAGTCGTCATGGGTGTTGGATGTTAGCCTTAGTGCTAATAAAATGTTGTGTAATTACACTAATATTAGTAATAAAGGATATCTATCTATAACATTTATTCCAAATTGAACTGTAATAAAGATGCTGAAATGAATAATATATGCCATATTATATGAGGGGTAACAGAGCAGGCAGACCGCCACCATATAAGATATTTACATCAGGGTAAACATGCCTAAATCACTTGTCGTAAGAACAAATGCAAAAATAGCATTTATTGTTTTTAGAATAATAATAATTTATAATAATTGATCTGGAGCTCTTTAAATGTTATCAGTATTTGGTAGCTGACATTTAGAGCAGTCCAAAGCAATTATTATTTATTATTATTATTATTATTATTATTTCCCTACAATATATTGTAAGAAAATAATAATAATAATTATTATTATTATTTCCCTACAATATATTGTAGGGAAATAATAATAATTAATAATAATAATTGCTGTGGAGTGCTCTAAATGTCAGCTACCAAATACTGATGACATTTAAAGTGTTCCAGATCAATTATTATAAATTATTATTATTCTAAAAATAATAAATGCTATTTTTGCATTTGTTCTTACGACAAGAGTGATTTAGGCATGTTTACCCTGATGTAAACATCTTTTATGGTGGCGGTCTGTGCCTGCTCTCTTACCACTCATATAATATGGCATATATTATTCATTTCAGCATCTTTATTACAGTTCTAGGGTATTTATCATGTTTCTGATATCAATTTGGAATAAATGTAATAGATAGATGACCTTTATTTAGTACATTCATTACTTACTGCTTCCTTAACCTATTGAACTATGAACAATCATAAAACGCATGAAAACATAGTAAAATATTGTACTATATAGTACTACATACATGTTATACTGTAGTTTAATAACAAATAATGAACAAACAAAACACTCAGTGAGTGAGTGGTGGGTGGGCTGGCTTCCGGGTCTGAGGGAAGGTAGAAGGTACGCTCGGGTGGCGGGAAACTTAAATATGATTTGGTGGGTGGGAATTTGGCGGCTGGGAATTTGGCGGCTGGGAATTCGCGAATGCGTGAAGCCCGCGAAAGTAGAAAACGCGAAAGTTGAGGGATACCTGTACATTTATCACAGTATTTTCATGATGTATGAGTACATGTACCCTTGATGTAACTACCTTATGTAAGTTTATTTTAAAGCTTTTTAGTGTATTGGAAAAGACTATCTATTTAAGATTTTTAAGGGATAATTCGTTGTAAATTACTTCAAAAAATCTAAACGTAATAAAATCAAGCATTTATCTACTTCAAAAATCATTGAGGTGGTTCCACTCAAAAATTGTAAGCATCATCTGGGGTACCAGAAGTTGTCAGTGCATATTTCTCATCGGCATCACAATCGCACATAACCTTAAATCAGATTCTTTAAATTCATGAACACTGGGGTAAAGCTGAAATCCTAAAATTTCTGCATGAAAAACATTGGCTTTTTTCATCACCTTAGGTTCAGAAACAAGCCCAAGTTTCCTGTGAGGCTGGCAAGTCCATTTATAGGAAATATCCATATCAAGAGTTCTGATGTTTTCATAATGATTTTTTTCTAGATACAGTCACTTTCATGTAAAACTTTTCTTTGCCTTTGGTCATTTAATATAAACTCTTGTAGTAATTCAGCTGTGCTGAAATCCTGCTTACACTGTAATCTAGCTTTATCAGTAACAGTATGCTCACTATTTTCTGTATAGATAAAACCTTAATCTTCCTCTTTACTAAATGAACAACAAATCTCAGCCAGTTTTACAAATTACCTCGTTTAGATGGGGCTAATTGTAATCAACACGCACACATACAATTAATAATTCTGATCACAGTTCAGCATAATTGCAGTGTAGTGTATGCAAAGAATAATTAAGGAATGATGTATGTATAATGCATCGCTTGTAATCACTAGTGACAACAGATAAAGGGGGCATGGTAATTTTTTGTTGTTGTTGTTATATCTGATAAATTAAGTTCTACTGTATTATTTTACTCTTTGTATTGAATCTTTTTTGAATGTATACAGATGTTTTATTAAAATTACCTCTTATTATTACTATAATATTTTTTGTATCAATATTTCATTGCAATTCTTTACATCACAGTACTCAACAAAGTACATTGCTCAAGTAAATTAGCACAAAGTTCTGCCATTAAAATGTGTTGAAAATTTATAACACTAATTTTTTTAATTGCACATTATTCAGTAAAGAATTATTATTTTGGTATAAATTTTAGATAGGCTAATGTAAAATTAACATGTACAGTGTGGATTGAAGTTCCTGCCAATTAGTATATATCTTGCTATTGCTCTTTAATTTCATAAAAATTCCATGACAAATTAGAATTCAAAAATATGCTGTGACTGAAAGAGTCATTGTGTACTCTATACAGTTAGCAGGTTTTTGCTTATTCTCCTAGATATATGTTATGTCTAGCATATGTTTCCGAGTCTGAATATCTTAAAAATAAATCTTGTTGTTTCTAATGGTGTAATAATTTCTTGGATGTAGATCTGGCATTCATTATTCAGTAATACTTAATGTCCATAATACTATTTTTTTTAATATTGATTACCTTGAGATTAAAAAGTCTTGCTAGTTATGCTGTTTTGTCACTGTAGTTGCATATACAGTAAACCCTCTCTCGTAATGGGTGGGATATGTTTCTGAAAATTTTGATGCCTTTGAAAATTAGTTTTATTTGAAGTGAAGACCATATGGGAAAAAATAGGGTTATGTTCCAAACACTTGTAAGTTTGCCAAACAATTTTTTTTAATATTCCCCTTTGCCTTTATACAAAGGAACAATACACACACTGCCAATCCCTAGGTACCTTACCCTCTTCCATACATTTACTAAATAATAGCACCAACCACTCCAAAACTATATCCCCACCTGCTTTTAACATTTCTATCTTTATCCCATCAATCCCAGCTGCCTTACCCCCTTTCATTCTACCCACTGCCTCACGAACTTCCCCCACACTCACAACTGGCTCTTCCACACTCCTACAAGACGTTATTCCTCCTTGCCCTATACACGAAATCACAGCTTCCCTGTCTTCATCAACATTTAACAACTCTTCAAAATATTCCCTTCATCTTCCCGATACCTCTAACTCTCCATTTAATAACTCTCCTCTCCTATTTTTAACTGTCAAATCCATTTGTTCCCTAGGCTTCCTCAACTTATTAATCTCACTCCAAAACTTTTTCTTATTTTCAACAAAATTTGTTGATAACATCTCACCCACTCTCTCATTTGCTCCCTTTTTACATTGCTTCACCACTCTCTTAACCTCTCTTTTTCTCTCCATATACTCCTCCCTCCTTGCATCACTTCTACTTTGTAAAATCCTCTCATATGCTAACTTTTTCTCCCTTACTACTCTCTTTACATCATTATTCCACCAATCGCTCTTCTTCCCTCCCGCACCCACTTTCCTGTAACCACAAACGTCTGCTGAACACACTAACACTACATTTTTAAATCTACCCCATACATCTTCGACCCCATTGCCTACACTCTCACTAGCCCATCTATCCTCTAATAGTTGTTTATATCTTACCCTAACTGCCTCTTTTAGTTTATAAACCTTCACCTCTCTCTTACTTACTGCTTCTATTTTCCTTGTATCCCATCTACCTTTTACTCCCACTGTAGCTATAACTAAAAAGTGATCTGATATATCTGTGGCCCCTCTATAAACATGTACATCCTGAAGTCTACTCAACAGTCTTTTATCTACCAATACGTAGTCCAACAAACTACTGTCATTATGCCCTACATCATATCTTGTATACTTATTTATCCTCTTTTTCTTAAAATATGTATTACCTATAACTAAACCCCTTTCTATACAAAGTTCAATCAAAGGGCTCCCATTATCATTTACACCTGGCACCCCAAACTTACCTACCACACCCTCTACATGTTTCTCCTACTTTAGCATTTAGGTCCCCTACTACAATTACTCTCTCACTTGGTTCAAAAGTTTCTATACATTCGCTTAACATCTCCCAAAATCTCTCTCTCTCTCTCTCTCCTCTACACTCCTCTCTTCTCCAGGTGCATACACGCTTATTATGACCCACTCTTCGCATCCGACCCTTATTTTAATCCACATAATCCTTGAATTTACACATTTATATTCCATCTTCTCCTTCCATAACTGATCCTTCAACATTATTGCTACCCCTTCCTTAGCTCTAACTCTCTCAGATACTCCTGACTTAATCCCATTTATTTCTCCCCACTGAAACTCGCCTACCCCCTTCAGCTTTGTTTCGCTTAGGGCCAGGACATCCAACTTCTTTTCATTCATTTTTTTTTTTTAACAAGTCGGCCGTCTCCCACCGAGGCAGCGTGACCCAAAAAGAAAATACTTTCATCATCATTCAACACTTTCACCACACTCATACATAATCACTGTCTTTGCAGAGGAGCTCAGATACGACAGCTGAGAAAAGTCCCTCCCAGCTGTCACTATCTCAGACCCCTCCCTTAAAGTGCAGGCATTGTACTTCCCATTTCCAGGACTCAAGTCCAACTAAATCAATTAACTGGTTTCCCTGAATCCCTTCACAAAATGTTACCCTGCTCACACTCCAACAGATCGTCATGTCCCAAAAACCATTCGTCTCCATTCACTCCTATCTAACACGCTCACACATGCTGGAAGTCCAAGCCCCTCGCCCACAAAACCTCCTTTACCCCTTCCCTCCAACCTTTTCTAGGACGACCCCTACCCTGCCTTCCTTCCCCTACAGATTTATACGCTCTCCAAGTCATTCTACTTTGATCCATTCTCTCTAAATGACCAAACCACCTCAACAACCCCTCTTCAGCCCTCTGACAAATACTTTTAGTAACTCCACACCTTCTAATTTCCACATTCCGAATTTTCTGCATAATATTTACACCACACATTGCCCTTAGACAGGACATCTCCACTGCCTCCAGCCTCCTCCTCAATCATCTCAGCAATCATCTCTTTCTTATCATCCACACTACATCCACGCACATTCAAACATCCCAGTTTTATAAAGTTTTTTTTTCTCTTTTTTAGTAAATGTGTACAGGAGAAGAGGTTACTAGCCCATTGCTCCCGGCATTTTAGTCACCTCATACGACACGCATGGCTTACTGAGGAAAGATTCTTTTCCACTTTCCCATGGACAATAGAGAAAATAAAAAGAACAAGAGCTATTAAGAAAAGAGAAAAACCTAGATGTGTGTATGTATATATATGCATGTGCATGCCTGTGTAGTGTGACCTAAAGTGTAAGTAAAAGTAGCTAGATATACCTGCTATCCAGCGTGTTTATGAGACAGAAAAAAGACACCAGCAATCCTACCATCATGTAAAACAGTTTCAGGTTTCTGTTTCACAGTCACCTGGCATGACGGTAGTACCTCCCTGGGTGGTTGCTGTCTACCAACCTACTACCAACATCTATACCAAAGATAAATGTATTTGATAGGGCCACTGCAAAGAAAAAATATAAAAATGTGAAATGCAGCATAAGCTGGATGCTCTCAGCATCATAAAAATCACATTTCCTTACTACATTTTGCTAAATAAAGGAACTCGACACATCATACCATATACAGTGGACCCCCAAGTTTCAACCACCTCAAAACTTGAACAATTATGTAAGTGTAATATTGTAAGTGCTTTTGTAAGTGTATTTTTGGGGGTCTGAAAGAGACTAACCTACTTTACATTATTCCTTATGGGAACAAATTCGTTCAGTAATGGCACTTGAACAGCCTTCTGGAATGAATTATGGCCGAAACTCGGGGGTCCACTGTACATTATACTGAAAATGAGTGCATGTAAAGAATAACCAGCAAATAAATAATGTACTGCACTTAAAAAATGTGAAGGGAGCACTCTCCAGGAGGTGTAAAGAGAACTGCTGTTTCTGACTTCTAGCCATATCGAGAGTACAGATTGCTTTAAATCTTTGATACATATCTAAATTGTTTGTAACTTAGTGTGATCTATGCATGATGGGTCCTGTTGTGTTTAGTCAAAGAACAAGTAATTAGTTTGGCCAAACCAAAGTCAAATTCAGCAGGAAAATAGCATGCCTCAATTTGTTCTTATTAAATATTACTCTTGTGTTGATAATATATCAGGGGCAGCAAGTAGCAGGAGACCTGCCCGTACTACTACTATTTTTTTTTTCTCCTCAACAATTCGGCCGTCTCCCACCGAGGCAGGGTGACCCAAAAAGAAAGAAAATCCCCAAAAAGAAAATACTTTCATCATCATTCAACACTTTCACCACACTCATAATCACTGTCTTTGCAGAGGAGCGCAGATACGACAGCTGAGAATAGTCCCTCCCAGCTGTCACTATCCCAGACCCCTCCTTTAAAGTGCAGGCATTGTACTTCCCATTTCCAGGACTCAAATCCAACTAAATCAATTAACTGGTTTCCCTGAATCCCTTCACAAAAATGTTACCCTGCTCACACTCCAACAGATCGTCATGTCCCAAAAAACATTCATCTCCATTCACTCCTATCTAACACGCTCACACATGCTTGCTGGAAGTCCAAGCCCCTCGCCCACTAAAACCTCCTTTACCCCCTCCCTCCAACCTTTTCTAGGACGATCCCTACCCCGCCTTCCTTCCCCTACAGATTTATACGCTCTCCAAGTCATTCTACTTTGATATAATATATATATATAAATATATATATATATATTATATATGTGTATGTATATATATATACAGTGGTACCTCGGTTAACTATATTTTTTCATTCCAGAATGCTGTTCAAATGCCATTACCAAACGAATTTATCCCCATAAGGAATAATGTAAAATAGACTAGTCCTTTTAGACCCCCAAAAATACACTTACAAAAGCATTTAAAAAAATAAACTTACATAAAAGGGTGAGTTTGGGGACCATCGTTAACCGAGGTACCACTGTATATATATATATATAATATTTTTTTTTTTTTTTATGAATCAAAAGTATTTCAACTGAGTAAGCCTTTTAATGATTGCTCTTCCTCTGTGGGGGTAAATTTGTTGGCTTTTACCATCTACCTAGTATTTTTTTTAAATATTGTATATTCTTAGTAACCTAGAGACTTGCTGCAGACAAGAGTTATAAAACTCATACAGGATTGTAGACACCCTGCATCTTTACTCAAAGTGAACAAAACATTATTTATGACAATTGCATGCCTCTCAAAAATATGTTAATGTACAGTATATATGATTATATTATTTATGTAAGTGATGTATATGATTTACTCTATATTTATGTAAGTTGTCAAAGTTAATAAAATTAAGTGTCTTTGTATATTGTATACCACAAATGACAGACTATAGGCTAACCTTAGTAGTATTACTATTACGTACATGACTGTAACCATGGACCAGCTTTGTATAATTGTTTTGCAGTTATGTCACCAATAACTTGAAAAACTTATGAATTTCCTGTGATAATCATTTATGTAAAGCTCTGTATAATCCAAGGTGTTAAAACAATTATAATTTGACATGTTAGTGGCATTTTATTTTACCATATTTGTTGTGTGGGCATGCTAAGCTAGCACCAGAGATCAGCTAGTTTCTCGAGACTGAGTTCCACCTCCTGGACACTACTTTGTAAACGTTAATTGAAAAGCATTTTATACAGTTGAACCCCAAATTAGCAATGGTTAGGTTCCTAGATGTCCTCATGAATTCAGAATTTGCAAATACAGTTGAGAATCCTTTATCCAAAATGCTTGGGACTGAAAGTGTTTCGGATTTCGGAATATTTGTGAAACCAATCAGAAAAAGATGTCCCTGGTGATCCATTCCCTTTTGATAGCATGATCAGCAGATGCTTTATCACCACTAATCTTTAAATATTTAATGCCATGCCTTTTCTTAAATTTTTGTAACACGCCAGCTGAATATTTACATTTACCTTCAATATTTAGTTTGTCATGACAGATTTTTCCTAGTTTCATGATTAGTTTCATGAGTTAGAAACATATACAGATACTAATGAATGCATCAAGAATTTCCTTAACAAAACCCACCACCTCTATAACAAACATTGCCCTAAAAAAAACTAAACAGATCACAGCTAAGAGACTTAACAATCCCTGGCTAACACCCAGCATCCTTAAATCCATTAACAAAAGGCACCAATATGAAAAACAATACAGAAGGGGTCTAATAACCAGAGAACAATCCAAACGCTACTCATCAATCCTTACCAGCCTGATAAGAAGATCAAAAAAATTGTATTATGAGAACAGACTCCAGAATTCTAGGAAATAATAAGATAGCGAAAAACAACACCATCAAATTATCAAGAGCAGATGAACCCCTACTCTCACCTACTGAGACAGCAAACAGACTTAATGTTTTCTTCTCCACCATAGGAAAGAATCTAGCGAGTAAAATCCCAAGCTCAAACACCCGTCCAACAGACTACCTCACAAACACCTACCCTAATACGCTATTCCTAGCTCCTACCAACCCAATTGAAGTCTCGCTCATAACACCCTTAAAAACAAGGCAGGAGACATAAACAGCTTACCAACTTTTATGTACAAAAAAGCTTCACAGGTACTGTCACCAATTATAGCAACACTATTCAATAAATCCATTGAAGCCTCTACCTTTCCATCAATTCTCAAAATAGCTAGGGTCACCCCGATCCACAAAGGAGGTGATCAAACAGACCTGAATAATTATAGACCAATTTCTAATTTACCATTGCTTTCTAAAATCTTCGAAAAATTAATTCATAGACAAATCTATTCCTACCTCGTCTCACACAATGTACTTAACCCCTGTCAATTTGGATTCAGGACAAACAAGAGCACAAACGATGCTATTATGCACATGGAGTTAATATATACAGCACTTGAGAAGAAAGAAGTCCCACTGGGAATCTTCATTGATCTACGCAAAGCTTTTGATACAGTCGACCATGATTTACTGCTCACAAAATTATCACACTATGGTATAAGGGGGCACCCACTCAACTACCTAAAGTCATACCTCACCAACAGAAGCCAATACGTGTACACAAATGGAGCGAACTCTTCCACACAACAAATTACAGTCGGAGTCCCTCAAGGAAGTGTCCTGGGGCCACTCCTATTCCTCATTTACATAAATGACCTACCGAATGCATCACAACTACTCAAACCCATTTTATTTGCAGATGCCACAACATATGTCTTCTCTCACCCAAATCCAGTTATACTGGCCAACACTGTTAATGCCGAATTACAGAAAATATCAACATGGATGACGACTAACAAGCTTACTCTCAATACTGACAAGACCTACTTCATACAGTTTGGAAGCAAAACCACAAATGTTCCACTTAACATAACGCTCAATGGTACACCCATCACAAGACTCACAGAGGGAAAATTCCTAGGAATCCACCTTGACAGTAGCCTTAAATTCCAAACACACATACAACAAATTTCCAAGAAAATCTCGAAGACAGTAGGCATATTATCAAAGATACGCTATTATGTACCACAATCAGCTCTCCTTGCACTATATCATTCACTTATCTACCCGTATCTCACCTATGGAATCTGTGCATGGGGATCAACATTAAATCACCTTAGACCACTCATAACACAACAAAAGGCCGCAGTCAGAATGATAACAAATTCCCACTCTAGACAGCATACTCCACCAATATTCGAAAGTCTCAAACTACTCACCGTAAAGAACATTCATACTTACTCTTGTGCCTACTACATATATAAAACTTACACTCTAATATAAACTCTCCGCTCAAAATTCTCCTCACCAACTTTAATAGGACCCATGACCACAACACAAGACACAGATCACTTTTTGATATACCCCGTGTTCATATCAACCTATGTAAAAATTCTATGCACATAAAGGGCCCCAGAATCTGGAATTCATTACCAGTAAATATTAAGATAATCTTGTCTGAAAATCAATTTAAGACTCAACTCAAAAACCACCTACTCACCCAAAACTAAATGATCATACTATAAACTACTTTGAAAAATGCTCATTATTACTTTCCTATACGATAATCTCAATTTTTAATAATATGTTACTATTATGTTACCCCCTACTCAATCAAAACTAAATACAGTGGACCCCCGAGTTTCGTAAAAACTTCACTCCTGAAGTCTGCTCAAGTGCCATTACCGAACAAATTTACTCCCTTAAGGAAAAATGTCACGTAGGTTAGTCTATTTCAGACCCCCAAAAATACTTTTCCACAAGCACTTACAATATTATACTTACATAAATGTACGATTTCCGGGGTTTACGAAACTCGGGGGTCCACTGTACAGTGGTACCTGGGTTTACGATGGTCCCCAAAATCGCCCTTTTATGTAAGTTTATTTTTTTAAATGCTTTTGTAAGTGTATTTTTGGGGGTCTAAAAGGACTAGTCTATTTTACATTATTCCTTATGGGGATAAATTCGTTTGGTAATGGCACTTGAACAGCATTCTGGAACGAAAAAATATCGTAAACCGAGGTACCACTGTACTCATAAGTTAATGTCAAAAATGCTCAATGTTATTTTCCTTAAGATAATCTCAATTCCATATTACCATTCAAGAATCTTAACACCTGTAACAATCTAATATCATTATATAATAATTTAAACAGTAAAATTTCATCATATTGTAATTTTGAAAACAATTTTTAACTAGAATAAACTCAATAAATTTCTCTAATATTAAGTACATAGTCTTTAAGTTACTAGAATAAGCTGCCCCTAATGCCATGGCATGTCAGTGGCTCTCCTTGCACTCAATTTACATTGTAACTACCAATACCTATGTACTAATCTGCAATGAAATAAAATTTACTTTACTTTACTTTACTATTAAGTGGCATATTCTCACTCTGACGCTGAGGAGTCCTCTCCATCAATACACAGTCAAAAGCTTCATTTTTCTCCTTTGTGTAATGTTTTTCTATTGTTTCAATAACTTCTGTTTATCACTTTCAGCATAGACCTTCAACAATTTGTCCTGCTTCTTTAGGTCGTAGATAGTGGTTGTTCCAACACCAAACTCATCAGTCAGAAGTTTCACACTTACACCGCTGTCAAGTTTTTCCAACAACTCGACTTTCTGTGACATAGATGAACATAAATGTTTCCTCTTTCTTTTCACTATTACCCATAAGCCTTTTTGACATTTTCAACAATATCTTCACACCACAGAGCACAAAACAGAGTAATCAGTGAGTAATTGCTGCTGATGACAAACTGTATGATCCATTTATGGCGCATAATGTCAAAACTTTTGGATTTTGGAATTTCGGATAAAGGACATTATTCTACCACTAAATTCTGCAGGTCTAATAAATTTGGTTTCGGATGTGGATTAATTTTGTGTTTCAGATTAGAACTCGCCTTCTTCAGATGTCTGATTTACCTTTACCCCTTTCTTCAACTTTAATAATGGGAATATTTCCCCTTTTAGTAAAATTCACTCCTTGGAGAAGGAAAATGTTTTACTGTTCCATACAATTTACCATTCTTTCCAATGGTAGAGCCTCAGTGGTTGTAGCTTTAACTAAAGAGAATTGGGATATTCTGCAGCATATCAGATACAGTGTTGCTGTATAACCCCTGTGGTTTAGCGCTTCTATTTGATTATAATAATAATAATAATAATCAGATACAGTGGAACCTCTGCTTACGAGTGCCCTACCATGCGAGTTTTTCAGGGTACGAGCCATCGCTCGATCGATTTTTTGCTCCTGAATATGAGCCAAAATTCAGGTTGCGAGCTTGCCCCTCAAGGGAGGTAACTTGATGCTGGTAAAGGAGCTCTTGATCTAGGGAATTGTATCTGTGCTCCAGTTCCCTAAATTAAGCCTGAATACCTTCCATCCCTCCAACAGCTCGTCACGTCCCAAAAACCATTCGTCTCCATTCACTCCTATCTAACACGCTCACACATGCTTTCTGGAAGTCCAAACCCCTCGCCCACAAAACCTCCTTTACCCCCTCCCTCCAACCTTTTCGAGGACGACCCCTACCCTGCCTTCCTTCCCCTACAGATTTATATGCTCTCCAAGTCATTCTACTTTGATCCATTCTCTCTAAATGACCAAACCACCTCAACAACCTCTCTTCAGCCCTCTGACAAATACTTTTAGTAACTCCACACCTCCTAATTTCCACACTCCGAATTTTCTGCATAATATTTACACCACACATTGCCCTTAGACAGGACATCTCCACTGCCTCCAGCCGCCTCCTCGCTGCAGCATTTGCAACCCATGCTTCACACCCATATAAGAGTGTTGGTACCACTATACAGTACTTTCGTACAATCCCTTCTTTGCCTCCATGCATAACGTTTTTAATCTCCACAGACACCTTAACGCACCACTCGCCTTTTTTTCTTCATCAATTCTATGGTTAACCTCATCCTTCATAAACCCATCCGCTGACAAGTCAACTCCCAAATATCTGAAAACATTCACTTCTTCCATAATCCCTCTCTCCAATGTGATATCCAATTTTTCTTTATTTAAATCGTTTGATACTCTCATCACATTACTCTTATCTATGTTCACTTTCAACTTTCTACCTTTATACACCCTCCCAAACTCATCCACTAACCTTTGCAACTTTTCTTTAGAATCTCCCATAAGCACAGTATCATCAGCAAAAAGTAACTGTGTAAACTCCCATTTTGCATTTGATTCCCCATAATTTAATCCCACCCCTCTTCCCATCACCCTAGCATTTACTTCTTTTACAACCCCATCTATAAATATAATAAACAACTATGGTGACATTACACATCCCTGTCTAAGACCTACTTTTACCGGGAAGTAATCTCCCTCTCTCCTACACAGCCTAACCTGAGCCTCACTATCCTCATAAAAACTCTTTACAGCATTCAGTAACTTACTACCTATTCCATACACTTGCAACATTTGCCACATTGCTCCCCTATCCACTCTATCATATGCCTTTTCTAAATCCATAAATGCAATGAAAACTTTCCTACCTTTATCTAAATACTGTTTACATATATGCTTCAATGTATATACATACGTATGTATAATAATAATATAATAATTATAATAATAATACAATAATAACAAGCGAGTTTCAGAACGCCGCCACTAGATGGCACAGTGAATACTACAACACAGGAGCGAGAATAGCCGCCACCACTTGTCACATGACATTCTAGAGTATACCTGGAGTCTACCTGGAGAGAATTCCAGGGGTCAACGCCCCCGCGGCCCGGTCTGTGACCAGGCCTCCTGTTGGACCAGAGCCTGATCAACCAGGCTGTTACTGCTGGCCGCACGCAGTCCAACGTACGAACCACAGCCCGGCCGATCAGACTTGAGGTGCCTGTCCAGTGCCTGCTTGAAGACAGCCAGGGGCTTGTTGGTAATCCCCCTGATGTATGCTGGGAGGCAGTTGAACAATCTTGGGCCCCTCACACTTATTGTGTTGTCCCTCAACGTGCTAGTGGCACCCCTGCTCTTCATTGGGGGGATGTTACATCGCCTGCCGAGTCTTTTGCTTTCGTAGGGAGTGATTTTTGTGTGCAAGTTTGGTACTAAGCCCTCGAGAATTTTCCATGTGTATATAATAATGTATCTCTCCCGCCTGCATTCTAGAGAGTACAGGTTTAGGAACTTCAAGCGTTCCCAGTAGTTGAGGTGGTTTATCGCACTTATGCGTGTGGTGAAGGTTCTCTGCACATTTTCAAGGTCAGCAATTTCACCCGCCTTGAAAGGTGCAGTTAGTGTGCAGCAATATTTCAGCCTAGATAGAACAAGCGATCTGTAAAGTGTCAACATGGGCTTGGCATCCCTGGTTTTGAAGGTTCTCATTATCCATCCTGTCATTTTTCGAGCAGATGCAATTGCTACATTGTTATGGTCCTTGAAGTGAGACCATGATCACCTCTGACATGATCACTCCCAGGTCTTTGACATTAGTTTTTCGCTCTATTGTGTGGTTGGAATTAGTTTTGTACTCTGATGAGATTTTAATTTCTTCACGTTTTCCGTATCTGAGTAATTGAAATTTCTCATCATTGAACTTCATATTGTTTTCTGCAGCCCATTTAAAGATTTGGTTTATATCTGCTTGGAGTCTTGCAGTGTCTTCAACGGTGGACACTGTCATACAGATTCGGGTGTCATCTGCAAAGGAAGACACAGCACTGTGGCTTATATCCCTGTCAATATCTGATATGAGGATGAGCTTTTCACAGTAGCTGCCTCAGACTTTACTCTGTTGACTACTACTCTTTGTGTTCTACATGTTAGGAAATTATAGATCCATCTACCAACTTTTCCTGTTATTCCTTTATCACGCATTTTGTGTGCTATTACACCATGGTCACACTTGTCAAAGGCTTTTGAAAAATCTGTGTATATAACATCTGCATTCTGTTTATCTTCTAGAGCATCCAGGACCTTGTCGTAGTGGTCCAGTAGTTGGGACAGACAGGAACGGCCTGCTCTAAACTCATGCTGTCCTGGGTTGTGCAATTGATGGGTATCAAGATGGGTGGCGATCTTGCTTCTTAGAACCCTTTCAAAGATTTTTATGATATGGGACGTTGGCGCAATTGGTCTGTAGTTCTTTGCTATTGCTTTACTGCCCCCTTTGTGGAGCGGGCCTATGTCTATTGTTTTTAGTAGCTGCGGGACGATCCCAATGTCCATGCTCCCTCTCCATAGGATGTTAAAAGCATGTGATAGGGGCTTCTTGCAGTTCTTGATGAACACGGAGTTCCATGAGTCTGGGCCTGGAGCGGAGTGCATGGGCATGTCATTTATTGCCTTTTCGAAGTCGTGGTGATGTCAGAAAGGCATGCTTCTGTCAAGTTCTGTGGTACTCTCATAAAAAAATCTTTTAGGTTTTCGATTTTCAGTCTGGTTAGTGGCTCGCTAAAGACTGAGTCATACTGGGATTTAAGTAACTCACTCATTTCCTTGCTGTCATCTGTGTAGGACCCATCCCGTTTAAGTAGGGGCCCAATACTGGTTGTTGTTCTCGACTTTGATTTTGCATACGAAAAGAAATACTTAGGGTTTCTTTCAATTTCATTTATGGCTTTTAGTTCTTCCCGTGTCTCTTGATTCCTGTAAGATTCCTTAAGTTTTAATTCGATGTTTGCTATTTCTCTGACTATATATCAGGTTTATATGTTATTTATATTGTATTAATATTGGTAGAATTACCGACAATATGTTAAGTAAAAGGACACAAATGCAACTAATGTGACATTTTATTGTGGCAACGTTTCGCTCTCCAGGAGCTTTTTCAAGCCGTGCCTGGAGAGCGAAACATTGCCACAATAAAATGTCACATTAGTTGCATTTGTGTCCTTTTACGTAACATATTGTCGGTAATTCTACCAATATTAATACATTCTGTCGGACACCGCAACAAAATGGACATTTCATACAGACGTTATATGGACACCCTTCTTCGCAACAGACACTTTTTAGGTAACGGCTTGAAAATGCTCCTGGAGAGTGAAACGTTGCCACAATAAAATGTCACATTAGTTGCATTTGTGTCCTTTTAGTTATTTATATTGTTTATGTCATATTAGATGAATTGTGATAGATAAATAATCCATAGAGTTGATATTAGCATTATAGTGAAGTGTATTTTGTCTTGCTTCCTGAGAGCAGGAATTCCGCTGGAACGGATTAATGACATTTCAGTTAATTTAAATGAGGAAAATTGACTCAGCATATGAGAAGATCGGGTTACGAGCTAGGTCACGGAACAGATTAAACTTCTAAGCAGAGGTTCCACTGTAGTTCCTTTAAGACCTGGTGATCCTATGGCTGTCTGGTTGCCTGTGGAACCAGGAATAGAAAATGGCATACAACTAGCATTAATTCAGATCTGCCCGCCCCATGTATGAGATAAGTGTGCCCAATGCAGAGATGGGAGAGTGTAGTCTCCCAACCTCGGCATCGGTGACAAGAAGGCCAGAAACCTAATGTGGAAACTTTTTTGAGTCGCTCAAGTTCCACAGGGTAAGTGAGCCGTATGGAGCCTTAAACATACCACGGATAGGACCTCTGAGTTCATTAACCCACACACCCACCCAAACAAACACAGTTGTGGAAAATATTGGTATTTTCCGAAAGTTGTAATTTATAAACTTTCCAATATGAGTAGATATCATTAATGTGTTGCTGTTGGCTTAACATTAACTGAAAAGAACCAACGAATTCACACGCATGCGCGAGATGCCTCGTGAAGTGGGCAGGGAAGCTGGGTAGAGGGGAATGGGCAGAGTGAACAGCGAGCCTACCAAGCCGATATCCGGTGATGGGATGGCGAGCGGAATTTGTCGAAGACGACCGCCAAATCGGACTTAATTACCTCCTTTCGTAATGTGGAGGAATATCCAGTGACGCGGCAAATATATAGTGGGACAATCGGTCCAGGAGGTCCAGTAATAGGACAATAATTGTGAAATAAGGTGTGCCGCCGGCGAGTGACGCGGTCATAGGCCTATTTGAACTGAGTGAAATGACCATACGGCAGGATAAAGTCGTAACCCCTGATGCTGGGGAGTTTCGTCTGAGAAGAGACTGAAATATATTCGATGAATATTGTGAAATGGTGAATATAGTGAAACTGAGTTGTAAATAATCAGGGGTTGATTGTACCGGGCGGGTCTAGCTTGGGTACGCCATACCCCGACCGCCATGTTGGAGGTGGAGGAGATGCACTAACATATCGCAAGTTATCTACTCGAAATCCAAGTATCGGGACTGTGAATGTGTATAAACTAGTGGGCATTAAGCCAGGATATACGTAATATGTAAAGTTATACGTATAAACAGTACAAAAGGTCGGATTAGTGAGAGGATCTGATTCGCTACCCCGACCAACCACATGTTAACAAACGCCCGGTCTCGTGGGCGTATAAGAGCGCACGGAAATTAACCTTCCTTGACTCGACGAGACAACTATTACCATCGCGATCGAATCAGATCGCAGGAGGACGTCAACAACGGAACGACTCCCTCATCTAAAGCTAAGTAGTCTGCTTGCGACTTTGTTATTGGCCAATGATATTGTTACACACAGTAGATGTACTTTAGCTAGGTCAACGATCTACTATGCACCGCTATGATGCTGTTAATTAGGTGAGTGATGGTCATGTTAACTTAACTGTGTGTTCTCTACCTCTCCTCCTGTTTGATCAGTTGTTTAATAACCCATACAGTCCACTTAAATTTAAATATATCATAATTATAATAAATGATCTTCTCAGATTTATTTATACTGGTCCAGAGTGCAGTGGGTTAACGAGAATGTTGAAGGTACCCCTTGGGTGCGGCCAGGAGCGGGTAAAGTTCTCACATACCTTAAAGGGAATGACTGCGGTAAAATTATACGAGTCGGTCATCTCCCTGGGAGTTTGTTTATTGCTAGTGGCGGTGTCCCAGATAGACTTATCTCTCTCAATTCCCCACAGCGCCCGTTGGTCCGTCCTGAACCGGATGTGATTAGTGAATTAATCATTATTGAATTAATTAATTAATAAATAAGTGACTGATCATAGGAAGTGAGTATAGAGTACACAGTTAATTAATTGTGTGGTGGACAGTAATTAGTCCAATTAATTGCTAGCACAGGCGTGGCTACGATTTGTGCGAGAGTAAGGTGTGAGAATCACCTTTATAAACAATTTATTTAATTTGTGACGTCAGTGGTTATTAATTCTACAACCATGACTGAACCTAATGGAGTTCCCATGCCGGGTGGCAAAACCATGGATATTAAAGCCAAGAAATCGTCGTTGCAAGCTCGCAAGGGACATGTAACAAAGACACACAATACGTGTTTGAACTTAGTGAACGATCCGTCGACGAGTGTTATTGACTTAGAAACAAATTTTGAGTTACTAGAACTCAGGTACGCGTCGTACGTGAAGTGGTTCAAAGTCTATGAAGTTGAGTTACTGGATGATTGTGCAATTATTTACGTTGATGGTTCTGTTCACCAATCCACTGGTGCAGCTGGTAGTGCTGCTGTTGTCATACAGAGTGATGGCTCTCTTAAAGAAATTGGAGCACGCATCAATAACTGGGCCTCTACCCTTCAGACAGAACTGTTTGCCATACTCCTTGCACTCAAATGCGTCCATGTATCTAAGGTTAACTCTCTAATTGTAACTGATTCTCTGTCATCCATAAATGCTCTCAACTCATCAAGTATAACTTGTAGCATGCTCGTGTCAGAAGCCAGGCACAGGTATGGTAGGATTCTGGATAGTAGAGTCAGAGTGCACATGCTGTGGATTCCATCTCACATTGGTCTTCAGATGCATGATAGAACTGATAAATTGGCTAAGTTTTATGCTTTCAAAGAGGGGATAGATTACAATCTTGGCTTGTCAGTTAGCAGTTTGAGAACAATAATACGAAAAGAACTTCAACTGAATTTTATTGACTTAAGACTCAGGGAGTTTGACACCAGTCAGTCCATCTATCATCATTCTATCATGCAGGAGGAGCCACATGTCTATGGTGCATCCAACAAAATAAGCAGACTCTTGGATGTCACTACCGCCCGCCTCCGGCTGGGTTACAAGTATCTTTGGCAGGTTAAATCACCACCACCAGATGTAGACCAAACAAGATGTAAACTTTGCCAGTTGGATTATTGTCACACCCTGCGTCATTATGTACTGGAGCGATAAAATTAATGAATTCAGAGACTACTCATTCAGAAATGTTCAAGATATGTCAAAGTATTTTATCCACAGTGGTATATTACAGACCATTCTGGAAAAATACCCTGACTTTGCTCCTGTAAATAAAGCATTGACACGTGTGTGTGTGTGTATGTACATGTGTGTATGTGTATGTGTGTAT